>QARZ01039776.1:0-27624 GCA_013407115.1 Glycine latifolia
CCCCCCATGGAGACACACTAGGTCGTACTGATAATTGATGTCCTATCGCTTCAAAACAATTAAACTACGCTAATTCTGTAGCACAAGATTAACCTAGGTCGACTCAGAGACACAATCAATATGGTTCCAACTTCAATTCACTAGTAAATAATAGGGGGATTTTTATCAAACAGTTTGCATGCGATGAATGAAAATTGTAGAAAATTGCAGAAACTAACAGAATTGATTAAAGGTAATGTAAAACAGATTAAAAAGCATCAATCCAATTCACCAAACCAAGCAACACGAATTATCATAGTTCTCAGATAATGATTTTGTTGTGAAAGTTCATTCAATTTCATTAGAAGCAGTTCAATCGAATTAACCCCTAAATTAATTGAAACCACAAACCTAATTGAAATATCATCCACATATTCTGTGATTAAAATTCAAAATTAGGGAATGAATCCATAACCTAATCCGCTTTCAATCCTTAAAACATTCATAATCATGAAAATCGAATAGAGGATTGAAGAAGAAAGTGAACATTCACACAGAATTTGAAATACCAAACCAGAACTCAAATTCTCCTTGCTTGGGCTTGGATCCTTGGATTGATTGATTTTTTAGCCTTCCATGATCATCATCAATGAAATCCCCATGAAATGAGTGCACAAAAATGGAAGAACAGAAATGAAAATGAAGAACAATGAAGAACAATTGGGAGAAAATAAGAGAAAGAGTTTTAATTCTAAAAACTTCTAAAAGTCACTACAAAATGTGTTTACGCTAAAATGAAGTGTGTCCATCCAAATAACTAAAATCACTTAAATATAGTGAATGAATCAGTAGGAAAGGATGAGCCACAATGAAGCCCGACTAATGTAACTAATTACTAATTACACCAATTTTGCAGCCCAAAATTCAAGTGCACTGATTTTAACTTCTAAGCCTAAAATGACCCTCAAAATGATAGAATTAGCCTCCGCTTATCTCTGACAAAATTGTAGATCTTTTCGTTATCTTTCCAAGGACTACTCATATGCATAATTTGGAGTTCTGTAGAGTTCTCTAGGTCCTGCGCAAGGAAGATAGGTCAAGTAAGCAAAAACTCTGAAAATAAACAACAATTATCAATTAAGCCCACTTGTTTGCCTAAGGCAAAAACTAAATTAGAATGGGAAAATAAAAGTCCAAGAGAAGTCAAATAAGCTAAGAAGAATAGAAAAATATTAAACAAAAAATACTCAATCAAAATACCCCACACTTAAACTTTTGAACTCCTGGGTCAAGGTCAAGATTGGTCAAGGTCGGACAAGGTTGGTCAAGGGCGGTCACGGTCAGAAGAGGGCGGACAAGGTCGGACCTTGGATTTTGTAAAATACCAAGGACGGATCCAACACTATGCAATCGATTACATAAGCGTTTGTAATTGATTAAAACACAGCGCTGGAGAAGACAAACGAGCCCGGGGTCACTAACCCGGCAGTTCTTAATGAAAGGAAGGAAATGAGCTCAACAGCTCTCAAGGGAAGAAACGAACCCGGGAAGGGAACCCGGTATCTCATAAAAAGAAGAGTATGACACCTCTAAAGAAAAAGAGCGAATGCGGGACCTTGGACTTATATAAAAATACCGAGGACAGACTCATTACTATGCAATCGATTACATAAGGGTTTGTAATCGATTAAGACCGACGACACTTACTTGATACAACAGGTAAGACTTTTGATTATATTAATACCATGAACTTACACAAGGTTGTCCGGGTTACGAATTCCAAGGGGTACAAGGTAGGCTTTCTCAAAGAAAGGACACAAGCTCAACCGAGAAGGAACCCCGGTAGCTCTCTCAAAGAAAAGGAACGAGCTCATCCGAGTAAGGAAACTCGGTAGCTCTCTCAGAAAAGACATGAGCTCATCCGAGTAAAGGAACCCGGTATCTCTAAAGAAAAGGGAAATGAGCCTAACAGCTCTAAATAAACAACCCCGGATAAGGAACCCGAGATATTGACATTCGCCAACAAAGGACTACTAAGAGTCACGTCCCGCATGTATATGCATGCTACATAATGAACTCAGCTCGGCATACCCAACTCGGTATCTGACACCTTCACAAACACCATTTATATGCTTCCAGCATATGGTAGTTTTTAGGATTAATTAATTAATAAGTTGTTTAAGATTTAGTAAATTAGATTAGGATTTGGTAAATTATTATTTAGTTGCATATTAATTGAATTTCTTAGTTATTTTATCATTTAGGAACCAACAAGAGAGGAAAAGAAGCAAAAAGAGCAAGCTAGTGCTCTCGAACAAGCCACGCTAATCGTGTGGACTCTCGCGCGATCAGCGTTAGAGGGAAAAGATCAAATATTCAGTTCGAAGAGTCCACGCAAGTAGCGCCAACCACCACGCCAGTCGTGCCAAATGCTGAAAACCAAACTGCCAACTCGAATTAACCACGCTATTAGCATAGCCATCCATGCGAGTAGCGTGGGACTACCAGAGGTTAACTTCTCAGCTTGAACAAGCCACGCTATTAGCGCGAATATTCACGCAAGTAGCGCCATGATATCAAACTCAAGCCTTCAGCTCGAATGACTCAAGCGATTAGCATGGTACTTCACGCCATTAGCGCCAGAGTCCCAGAACAGCTTAATCAATTTGCATATCGTACGCGATCAGCGTGGGACTCCACGCTAGTCGCGCCGCAAGCTCGATATTCCCTGAATTAAAAGATTTGACACTGATTTAGCTGGGAAAATAGTTCCTCATTGCTGGAATTAAAACCTAGAACGTATGGGGGATAAAAGGAGACCTCTGGGTCACAAAGAAATAGCTTTTTACGAGACCTATTGAAGAATTCTGCAGAAGAAGCCATTGAAGACCCTTGGGAGAAGATTGGAAGCATTGAGGAATTGCAGAAATACAACTCTGTGTAATCTTTTCTTTTCCTCTGGTAATTTCTCTCTAGGAACATGTTAGTTATGGAAGTAATGCCAGTTCTGAGTATGCTTGGCTAAATTCTTGTATTGTGGTTGAGCCATGAACCTATGAAACCTCCTCTATGTCTTGATTGGTTTTAATAAGAATTACCATAATTGCTTTGTTCTATTCTGTTCTTCACTGCATTATTCGTAATTGGGATTGGCCATTCTATTAAGATGTTTAGGGTTAGGATTCACAATAGGGATATTGAGATTCTAGTTTCTGAAATGAGTAGAACAACAATTTATACATTGCCTAGGGATAGGGATGTGTGGTTGCAGTAATTCAGGATGTGTTTGCTAAATGCTTGGTTTAAGAAGGAATCACTAAGGGATTAGAGTTTTTAATTTCACCAAAAGGTTAAATTACTAAGGGATTAGGATTTAGCTACTTATTATGAGAACACATCAACTGAGTAATTAGAAATAATTCAAGTTAATAATCAATCGAAGCATAGAAGGAAGGAATCATAGGGGATTGCGCTTAACTACAATTATCTCTCACTACTGCAGTAAAATCAAATTAACATTCGCTTACATTCTTGCTCACTTGTGATACGATCTTAATTCCGCCGCTAGTTTTCAAAGAAATTTTTTAAAAGTCCCTGTTTTAACCAATTCACCCCCCTCTTGGTTAATCATGTTTGTTCATCTTTGTTTTCAATAATACTATATCTTACTAAGATAATTTCAAGCATACAAATATATAATAATAAAGGTTATGGAATTCGTTGATATTTCATTGTAGTAATTTGTTAAAACAACAGCATCTATTTGTAGAAAACTATTTTAACTGTCAGTAATCGATTAAATCACTTATGTAATTGATTATATCACTTATGTAATTGATTATATCACTTATGTAATCGATTAAATCACTTATATAATTGATTAAAGTGTTCTTGAGCTTTCTGGAAAAGACTTATTTACAATCTAATCGATTATCACATGAAGTCTTATTTAAAATCGTTGCCAAGTAATGGATTACCACCATCCTGTAATTGATTATCACAAGATGTCTATTATGTGATTATGAATTGTGTAATCAATTACCACAAATTCATAATCAATTAAACTGTTCTTAGTTCTCCAGTAATAGATTACCCTGACTGATAATCGATTAAACTAGTGAGAAAATATTTTTCCAAAACTTGAAACATTGAACACTTGACTTTTTATGCATTCATGAAAATCTTGTGTTTCAGAAAAGCTTTTTATGAAAACATGAATGCAAGCATGAATGAGTTTTATGCAATGGATCATAGGATGATTCATCTTAGACATACACAATTTACATATGCCATTCAATTGAATTGGCATGTAAAAGCCTAAATATTTCATAGTCTAAGAACCTCAGTTTCTTGATTCTCTTTAGCTCTCCCTGAGTCTAACACCACTGACATGATAATAATTCCTTTCAAGTAATTGTCGAGCTTATTGTGCAACGAACATAACCAAGCGAAAACATTGTCCTTAAGACATATAACGACCAGTTGTCAATGTCTATTGCATTAGAGATCATTAAGTTATTATAATGCATACATTATTTAAATTGATTTGTTCAGTTTTATTTACCCATTAAAGTAGGCTCCTAGGTAGATATCTCTCTGTGAATTTTGCATCCATTTCTTAATATAATGATCATATTAAAATTGTGATTGCTCAAATCTCTATATGGACTGTGGCTCAAGTAATCCATACACAGAGGCATTCCCTGATCAAAGACCTAACTCATTCATATGCCTATTGTTGTTAAAATAAAGTAAATTATGCATCAATTCAAAACAATCAATTAGGTAATGGAATGTAATTTAAAGTTACTTACATAATTCATAATTGTATAACAATGATGTTCAGACATTGACAAACCATGTGCTATTTCCCCCCGATCTTCATGTTTTATGTTCAAGGGAACATAATCAATTTACACCCCAAACATAGTTGCATCCGACAAAACCTAAATAAGCTTGAAGAAAAGTTGTGGGATCATCAATGTTATTTGGTATATGGGATCATCATTAGGTTTCGGCCTATGAACAGGCTTTGTCAATCCCTCTGGTCTCTTTTTATCCTACACAGTTAATAAACAACAAAAATAATGACAGTCAACGCTTCATTTGTAACAATAACTTTTTAAATAATAATAAACACAACAAAAAGGAAATACCTTTTTTGAAAAAGGTTGTACAAGATGTGTCGGCCAAGTAAGGAAGGTATTAAGGGTCTGCCCCACTAAATGAACCTCTTTAGTGAAAACACAATGAATATGCTGCAAATAAGCCAAGAGGGGAGAGAGGTGAATTGATTCAAAACTGATATTTAAAATGTTCTAAAACAAATTGCAGAATTAAAATCTTGGATCGTATCACTTGTTCACCTTTTGAAAATCCAGAATTCTTTCTTCAATCAAGATCAATCCTGATATGCATGCAATGACATAAATAGTTTCTTTGATGATAATATTTTGATTTCACAAAGACAAGTAATGAAATATACAGAATTTAAGACAACAGACAATGCAATTTATACTGGTTCACCTTTCAACGTTGGAGGCTACATCTAGTTACTTCCAACCAACACTAGGTTAGAGTTTTCACTATATCAAAGAATCTTTACAAGCAGTTTACAATGATCACCTTTATCCACACTAGACAAAGAAATAGAAATCTAAAACCTATAGACTTCAAGTGATCAAGAACCAGAGAACCCTACTTTGTTCTTCCCTCTAGAGAACCCTACTCTAGAAAACAACTTTAAAGAAACAAAGATATACACCAACAAAATTTTTAATACACAGAAAAAATCTAAAGAAAGATTCAACAGATACAACCTGTGATCCTTCAAATGTATGAATGAATGAATGAATGATGTTACCAATCAGTCAGCTTGAATGCAATTCAAAGCTCAGAAGCAAAACTCTTGAAATCTCTTCTTTTCTTTAAAACCTCATCTCAAAGACTCAACTCTCTTAATCTCATGAGAGGTTTTGCACTCTTAGAACAAATCAGTATTTTGGCTCTTGAAAAAGTTTTCTATCTTTTTAGTGATTCACACATATGCTCATGTTCGCTCAGAACAAATCGCTCCAAGTCTATTAATAAAGACAAGTTATACAAAGCTTTTAAAAAACTGATTTAACTGACAATAATCGATTAAAATGACAAGGTAATTGATTATTTAATCATATGTAATCGATTAAAATATCAAATAATCAATTAATATGTTCTTGAGCTTCCTAGAAATGTTTTCATGAACAAGATAATCGATTAAACTGAAACGTAATCAATTAAAGCAGTCTTAGTGTATATGAAGCATGAAGAAATAATCGATTACATACTACTGGTAATCGATTAAACCAGTAAAGCTCAAAACACAAAAATGGCCTGTGTAATCGATTACTGAAAATGGTAATCGATTATACCAGTAATGCATCATGACAAATGAGTTAAGATAATCGATTACATAACAAGATAATCGATTATTCCAGTGATGCATAGTTTTACAAATAGCATTATGTAATCGATTACAAGAAGCTAGTAGTCGATTAAACTGTTCTTCAAGGCTTTTTCAAAAATAGTATGAATGTCTTTAATCGATTAAAATGCTTGTGTAATCGATTAAAGTAGTAAGTTTTCATTTTTTAAAGACTTAGCCATGAGAACTTAAATTCTTTCTGAAATCATTGGATTGCTTTGAGATTTTATCCAAAAACATGTATGCATGAGAATGAGAATGCAAATGCAAATGAAAGATCACAAGGCAATGCACTTGAACCACTTTAGACAAATTACAAATGGTTTCAAATGATTGGGCATGTAAAAAGCTAAAATATCAAGCCTTCATCCTTGCTTCAATCTTCTTGCAGCTTCCCTTAAAATCAACAATCTCCCCCTTTTTGGCTTTGAGCATGCCAAATCAATTATCCATTTGTCTAATCTTTTAATTGCTTTAGAGGGATGAATGATTCTTGAAATCTAAGTCAGCTTTTTGCAAGAACAAGCATAAGCATAAGTCATTCCTTAAAAAATATGCTCCCCCTAACTTGGGTAGATTTTACAATTAAAGCATACATGTAACATACAATTATTACAATAATTTCTCCCCCTACAATTATTGCACATATTTCTCCCCATATTTGGCTTATCAAAGACAAAAAAATGATTATTGTATGAACAATGAGAATAAAAGGAGGGAAAAGAAAATACTTGTATTAATGGAAATGCAAGCAGTACATTAATCAAAAGAAATACAAAACTAGTAAAAACAGTAAACAAACCATAACAAAATCAGCAATGATTAATAGAAGACATCAAGAGCATAATGAAGCAGCAACTAGAAAGAAAAACACAAGTAACCTATGCTAATTTATCAAAGTCATCAAGGACAAGCCTAGCCTCTGTGTTTTCCGATCTAGATTTCATCTCTTTCATAGATGAATTTGTCTCAGCTCTATGCTCATGATGAAGAGACAATAAAGCATCCATCTTTTGAATCATGAGAGATTCAAAAGGACTGTAGGATGGTTGAGTAGAGCCTTCAGCCTTTTCTTCTTCTTCTTCATCTTCCTGTTTAGCACCAGTAGGAGGAAGTTGTTGCCCAGCCATCTCATATCCATAAGGGGTCTTAACTATTCCAAGCTTGGTAAGTTATTTCTCCTTAATGAGGCTATTGCTGGAATTTGTGTTGTCAACAACCTCATTAGTGACATCCATCTTGAAATAATCAATAAATCTGGAAACCAACACAACATATGGAAATGGATAATTCATTAATTTTTTGGCTTTAAGCATGATCTCCTCAATAATGACGATCCAGTTCATCTGAAAACCATTCTTCATACCATACACAATCTGAATGTCATCATCTGTAGCTTGTGCATGATTTGTGGACCTAGAGTCCAGATGTAGGTGATGATATAATGAAGAATTCTATCTTCATGAGTCATAGGACCAGTGCTAAGCCTCAGCTTCAGCCTCATTTGAGGGTCAAGAAGCATCCCTCTATAGGTCTCCACCCTATTATACCCTTCAGACTTCTCCTCAAATTTCCTTTCTCCTTCAAAGGAAATGCCAGCCACCTCTTACCAAACATCAGGAATGATTTCCATGGCCACTTCATTAACTTGAGACAAGATAGTCCCATCCATGGAAAATTTAGAATAGGTGTAAAACACCTTCACTAACTCAGGGTAGAAAGTACCTTTCATCTCAACAAATTTCTTCAAACCTTGGGTTTATGGACTGTTGTTATCACTAACTCAGGGTGGAATGCTTTTCCAGGGAATCCTGCAATCAACAAAATACTGCATGAGTTTATGGACTATTGTTGTCATTATAAATAATGACCATTGAAACAAAGAATTAACTTACAATCCTATTTGCAAATCGGCGTGTTGCCTCATATGTCATTTGACTAGATTTTTTTGTGCGAGTCATCTTCCACTTCACGTATCATCTAATGAGAGATGAAGGATCAATGATTGTTTCGGTGCTTTCGGATTGGGCTGCTTGCTCCAATCGTTTCTTTTGTTTTTTCTTCATTAACTGCTCTTCAAGATAATCATAACCCTAAGAGACAACACATGAGGGGCAATGTCTAGTTTTTGGATGGACTGTGCCTTCTTTCTAACATCCTGTGACAAATACATAGTATATAAAATAAAAATTCTTAAATCAATTGTAAATGTAAAATTGAAAAATTTGAAGGACCATAACTAACCTCCCATGAAGGGTCTCTACGGCTTTGACAAAATTGGTTCCACTTCTCTTTGCGGATACTGTAATTCTCATATGGAGGTCAAATTTGACATAAATTTCCTCCATCAGTCTCTTATGGTCTAGAGAATTTTCTTCTTCGTCCTTTTGTCGAACGCTTTTGGAATATCAAATTTAGCTTGAGATACAAAAACACATGTAATTGTTAGTGTATAACAACAATGTAAGCAATTTAAAACAACCAATTACAATAACATACAAGGTTTAATTGAAACACCTGAATGTCTTCCCAAATCAAATCCTTCTAAGCTGCAAGTGTTGGATATAAGGGGAGCTGCAAGAAGATCAAAGGAAGACTGAAGTAATTGGCTTGATGTTTTAGCTTTTTACATGCCCAATCAATTTGAAGGCATTTGTAATTTGTCTAAGTGGTTCAAGAACATTACCTTGTGATCCTTGCATTGCATTTGCATACTCATTCAAATGCATTCATATCTGGAATATAGGATTAACTGCTTGCATTTGCAAAGAAATTTTCATGGCTTATGTTTTTGGAAAAATCAGATTGTGCACTGTTTTAATCGATTACAGACACTATGTAATCGATTACATGCGTGTGGTTATTTCTGGAAAAGCCATGAAGAACGATTTAATTGATTACATTTCTGAGCTTGACTGCTTTAATCGATTACCGTTCTTATGTAATCAATTACATCACGTATTAACCGATTATTTTGTTCGTGAAAATTTTCCAGAAAGCTCAAGAACGCTTTAATCAATTATATGGTGTATTAATCAATTACTTATGGTAAAATAATCTGTTGATTTAAGGGAAGCTACAAGAAGATTGAAGCAAGGATGAAGGCTTGATGTTTTAGCTTTTTACATGCCTAATCATTTGAAGGCATTTGTAATTTGTCTAAGTGGTTCAAGTGCATTGCCTTGTGATATTTCATTTGCATTTGCATTCTCATTATCATGCATACATGGTTTTTGGTCAAAATCTCAAAGCAATCCAATGATTTTATAAGAAGTTAAGTTCTCATGGCTAAGTCTTTGTAAAAATGAAAAATTACTATTTTAATCGATTACACAAGCATTTTAATCGATTAAAGACATTCATACTATTTCTGAAAAAGCCTTGAAGAATAGTTTAATCGATTACAAGCTTATCGTAATCGATTACATAGTGTTTTATGAAAATTATGCATCACTAGAATAATCAATTATCTTGTTATGTAATCGATTATCTTAATTCATTTGTCATGATGCATATCTGGTATAATCGATTACCATGTTCAGTAATCGATTACACAGGCCATTTTTCATGTTTTGAGATTTACTGGTTTAATCGATTACATTACGGTTTAATCGATTATCTTCTTCATGAATACATTTCCAAGAAGCTCAAGAACATTTTAATCGATTATGTTATAATTTAATCGATTACATATGGTTAAATAATCGATTACCTTGTCATTTTAATTGATTATTGTCAGTTAAATCAGTTTTTTTAAAAGCTTTGTGTGACTTGTCTTTATAAATAGACTTGGAGCGAATTGTTCAGAGTGAACTTAAGAATTTGTGTGAATCACTAAAAAGAGAGAAAGCTTTTTCAAGAGCCAAAATACTGATTTGTTCTAAGAGTGAAAATCCTCTCATGAGATCAAGAGAGTTGAGTTTTTGAGATAAAGTCTTAAAGAAAAGAAGAGATTTCAAGAGTTTTGCTTCTGAGCTTTGGTGTGCATTCAACCTAATTGATTGGTAACATCACTAATTCATTCATTCATTTGAAGGATCACAGGTTGTATCTCTTGAATCTTTCTTTAGAGTTTTTCTGTGTATTAAGAATTCTGTTGGTGTATATCTTTGATTCTTTAGAGCTGTTGTCTAGAGTAGGGTTCTCTAAAGGGAAGATCAGATAAGGGTTCTCTGGGTCTTGATCACTTGAAGTCGATAGGGTTTAGATTTCTACTTCTTTATCTAGTGTTGATAAAGGTGGTCTTTGTAAACTGCTTGTAAAGATTCTTTGATATAGTGATAACTCTAACCTAGTGTGGGTTGGAAGTAACTGGATGCAGCCTTCAAGGTTGAGAGGTGAACCAGTATAAATTGCATTGTCTCTTGTTTCAAATTCTGTATGTTTCATTGCTTGTCTTTATGAAATCAAAATATTATTATCAAAGAAACTATTTCTATCATTGCGTGCATATCAAAGGTTGATCTTGATTGAAGAAAGATTTCTGGTTTTTCAAAAGATGAACAAGTGATACGATCCAAGATTTTAATTCCGCAATTTGTTTTAGAAAGTTTTAAATATCAGTTTTGAACCAATTCATCCCCATCTTGGTTTATTTGTAGTATATTCATTGTATTTTTATAATTGATTACACTGACGCTTTAATCGATTACATTCTGTTAAATTAATTTTCTATTTAAAGCTTCATGGGTCTGCACTTTATGAATACGAAAGAATACAAAATTCTCTTAAGTCTGTGAGTGACCCAAAGGTTTCTAAGCTTTCTAAAGTTCAAGATACTGATTTACTGAGTGAAACACATCTTGTGTGAGATCAAAAGATTACTGAATTTTTAGATATGCTGTGTTAAAGAAAAAAAGTTTTTCCAAGAGTTTTTAGATATGCTGTGATAAAGATCTGAGTAGGGTTCTCAAGATCTTTTGATTTGTTTTATAATAGTGTTTTAGAATTTAGATTCTTTATCTAGGGTTGATAAAGACAATCACTTGTAATTGCTTGTAAAAGAATACTTTTGATTTAGTGAAAACTCTAACCTAGTGTTGGTTAGAAGACACTGGATGTAGCCTCCATGTTAGTGAGGTGAACCGGTATAAATTGCTTTGTCTTTTGTTCTAAATCTGTATATCTTTCATTACTTGTATTTGGGTGATTAAATTATAATCAACAAGAAGTAACTCTGTCATTACATGCATTAAAAGGTGTATCTTGATTGAAAGAAAATTTCTGATTTTGATTAAAGGTGATTAAGTGATACGATCCACATTTTAATTACGCAAATTTTTTTAGAGAAAACTTTAAATATCTGGTTTAACCAATTCACCCCTCCCCCCTCTTGGTTATTTGAAGTGTGTTCATTGTGTTTTCAATTGGTATCAACAGCTGGTTCTTGAAAGTTATTCAAGATCACTTTCTTTTCAAAGAAAATGAATACTACACAAATAACTTTTAAAGAAGGAGCCTCTCTCAATCATCCACCGATGTTTGAGGGAGAGCATTTCAGTTTTTGGAAAAATTGTATGCAGATTTTTATTCAATCAAGCGACCCCGGTGCATGGAATGCTATTGAAAAAGGTCCTTTGGTCCCAATGAAAACTGTTGATAATAATTTGATTCCCAAAGAATGGGATGAAATGATAGATGCTGAAAATATAGTTGTGCAATATGATTTTAAAGCTAAAAACATGATTACATCTGCTCTTTCTTCTGATGAATTCTTTAGAACTGTTAGGTGTAAAAGCGCAAAAGAAATGTGGGAGATGTTGGAGGTAAATCATGAAGGAACAGATAAAGTAAGGAGATCAAGGAAGCATGCCTTGATTCATGAATATGAGATGTTCAAGATGAGCAATACTGAAAACATATCTCAGCTGCAAACAAGGTTCATTCACATTGTTAACCATCTTCTTGGTCTTGGAAAGACTTTTGATGTTGAATAGTTAAACATCAAGTGTCTCAAAAAACCATGGCAACCAAAAGTTACAGCAATCAAGGAATTCAAAGATCTGTCCAAGATGTTTATGGTTGCACTTTTTGGTAAGCTTATTGAGTATGAACTTGAAATGTCTCAACTAACTAATGCAGAAGATGCAGATAAGAAACATAAAAGCATAGCCTTGAAAACTGCATCCTCTAAGGTGGAAAAGGAAGAAGACTCAAGTGAAGAAGACAAAGATGACAACATGAATCTAATTGTCAAAAAGTTCAACAAATTCATGAGAAGAAATAAAAACAGAAAGTTCACAAAGTTCAACAAGAAAAATGACAACAACAACTCCACCAACTTCAGTTGCTTTGAATGTGGTAAGCCTGGACACATTAAATCTGAATGTCCAATCCTTTTGAAGAAGCAACAAGGTGAGAGGAAGACAAAGAAAGAAGGGAAGTCAAAGAAGGCATATATAGCATGGGAAGACAATGATTCAACAACCTCCGAATCAACAAGTGAGAATGAAGAAGCAAATGTTTGTTTCACATCCACATTAAGTGATGATGAAGAATTCTCAAGTGCTGAATCTGAGGTAAATTCTAAATATGATAATATTGTTGATGCTTTCCATGAGATGCATGAAGAGGCCCAAAAGCTTGCACAAACCAATAATAGACTAAAAGGTAATCTTAAATGGCATGTTACCAAAATTGCTGAATTGCAATATGAACTTTGTAATTTGAAAGAAGCAAATGAAAAACATATTTCAAGTTACAATGCTAATGGATGTGTATGTGCCTTATCAATTTCAAATGTCAATAAATGCAATCTTTTACAAAAAGAATTTGATGATTACAAAAAGAGCCAAGGTGAAAAATACATGCTTTTACTTTCAGAAAATTCTTACTTGGTTGATCTTTTTAAAAGACGCTATAGAGGAAAATGTAGTTTGAATCAAATGCTTAGTGTTCAAAAGTATGCTGGAGATACATCTGGTTTGGGTTACAAACATGGATCAAAATCTTTTCGAAAAATAAAGTTTGTACCACCAAAACAGAAATATCAAAGAGACTTTTCAAAAACCAAGTATCATCAATTGACTCATTTTGAAACAGTATCAAACACTATTACTTGCAATTATTGCATGAAGAAAGGCCATACTGTTAGATTCAAAGATGATGGAAGCAATTGTGTTTTGATATTTTACATGCCCACTCAATATGATGGCATTTGTAATTTTTGTTTAAAGCTTGATTCATGAAATAAAACCTTATAATCCTCATTAGTTGCTGATTAATCATGCATCCACACATTCATTTAAAAGGAATTAATCAAGTAGTAATAAGCAAATTTAAAGAATTTCATAAACGTATTTAGAAATTGCATAAAACATTTTTTACTGTTTTAATCAATTACCACTAGTTCGTAATCGATTAAATAAGCTTTACACAGAATTAGGAATTTACTGGAATAATTGATTATCTTGGGAAATAATCGATTACATAAGCTTCTGCATAATGGTACACAGCATATTCATCTGAGTTAATCGATTACCAGATGTTTGTAATCTTATATATGCATTGTTAAGTTTTTGACATGTTCTGGCTTAATCGATTACTTAAGTGCATTGTAAAACTATGTTTTTCTGGCTTAATCGATTACATGGTGATATAATCGATTATTCTGTTCGTTTAGATTTCCAGATTTCTGATGAACAATTTAATCGATTATATGGGTAAAATAATCGATTACTATAAGTAAAATAATCGATTATTGTGACGAATTAATTGATTACAGTTGGTTGAAACAGTTTTTATATAAATAGGAAAGCTGAGTCTAAATGAGAAGTAACAAGAAAGAGAGATATTCGTGCATACCCTTTTAGTTTTCATTCTCTAAGAGCTTTTAATTGGTCAAAGTCTGAAATTAGTGAGATAGTCAAATGTGTTAAGATCTACTTGTGTGTTCAACCTTAATATTCATTGTGTGTGAACATCTATGCAAGCTAGTGCTTAAAGAAGTGTCAAGAAAGCATGGTAGTCATCATCTCAGGTTGACTGAATCATTCATATCATTTTAGTTGCTGAGGAATATGAGGTGATATCTTTCTTGAACCTAAAGCTTGTGTTGTTTTGATATTTGTTGTGTATTTTGTGTTGTATTTCCATATAACATTTGGGTTCTTTAAAGCTTTTCTAGAAAGGGTTTTCTAAGGGGAAGAACAGAGAAGGGATCTCTGGTTCTTGGTCTTTTGAAAAGTCTATAGGAAGTAGATTTTGAATTTTACCTAGGGTAGGTAAGAGAGACCATTGTTGTAAGCTTGTAAAGAAAAGATATTTGTTATAGTGGAACTCTAACCTAGATTGGGTTGGAAGGAAACTGGATGTAGCCTCCGGGGTTGAGAGGTGAGCCAGTATAAATCTTGTGTGCATTTATATTTCAGTTTATGTTTCATTGAATTCTTAAAGTATAGAATTGTTTATCATATAAATTTGGTTTCAGCATAAGTGTTACTTGGTTGATGAAGTAAAGTGACTTGCAATTGGTTTTAAATAAGATACGGTCCTTTTGAAATCTTCCACTGTTACATATTTTGAAAGAAAATTTTTAAACTCTGAGGTAAAACCAATTCACCCCCTCTCTTGGTTCATTTGCATAAGTGTTCATTGTATTTTCACATACATCTATTAGGTGTTATTCTAGGAGATACTATGTGCCTAATGGTGAATGCATATGGGTGCCTAAGAGAAAAAGGAAGTCAACTAACCCCTATGGACCCAACCCACATTGGGTACCTTTCTTTGTTACTTAAATTGATTTTTGCAGGTGTGTCTAACAGCAAAATCAACATTATGGTATCTTGATAGTGGCTGCTCTAGGCACATGACAGGTGACATGTCCATGCTCACAAACTTGACTCTCAAAGATGGAGGATATGTCACTTATGGTGATAATAATAGAGAAAAGATCATTGGAGAAGGTAATACAGGAGATAACTTCAAAACTAAGATAAAGAATGTACTTTATGTGAAAGGATTGAAACACAACCTCCTAAGCATAAGCAAACTATGCGATAAAGACTCAATGTCTCCTTCAATGACAATTGTTGTCTTATTTGTGATGGTAAAAATGGTAATGTTATCCATGTTGGTAAGAGTAAGGGTAACATTTATGTTCTATCCATTGAGCATGCATTCATCCATAACCCTAGTTGCCTTGTAAGTAAAACTAATGAAACATGGTTATGGCATAGGAGAGCTAGTCATATAAACATGCATCATATGAACAAGCTTGTAAGAAAGGATTCGATCATAGGCTTGCCTAAGCTTAAGTTTGAGAAGGATAAAATATGTGAAGCTTGTCAAAAAGGGAAACAATCAAAGAATTCTTTTCAAAGTAAAAATGTTGTTTCTACTTGTAGACCCCTTGAATTGCTTCATATGGATTTATTTGGTCCTTCTAGACCAACCCCTTGCAAGAACACTTCTAAATGAAACAAACTTGCTTAAACACTTTTGAGCTGATGCGGTAAGTACGGTTTGCTATACTTTGAATAGGATTCTCATAAGGCCTATTTTGAAGAAAACCCCTTATGAACTATACAAAGGAAGGAAACCAAACATATCTCATTTTAAAGCATTTGGCTGCAAGTGTTTTGTGTTAAATAATGGTAAAAATTCTCTTGGCAAATTTGATTCTAAAGCTGATGAAACAATTTTTCTTGGTTACTCTTTGCAAAGTAAAGCTTATAGGATCTTTCATAAAAGAACATTGTGTTTTGAGGAATCTGTCCATGTCATATGTGATGAGTCTAACCCCTCCAAGGAGAATTTGGAGTGTGATATTGATGCAGGACCAATGGAAGAACTTCTGCAACTTGATGATCTAAATGAAAAAAGAAAAAGGAGAACCAAATAATGCATTGGAATAGTCAACTCCTTTGCAAAAGCACAAGGATTGGAGAACAACTAAAGATCTTTCTCCTGACAATTTAATTGGGGAAGTATCCAAGGGAGTTTCTACTAGATCCTCTTTAATAAATCTTTGTTGTACGATGGCTTTTGTTTCACAGATTGAACCAAAAAGCATTGACCAAGCTTTGCTTGATAAACATTGGATTATGGCCATGCATGATGAATTGAATTAATTTAAAAGAAATGAAGTTTGGGAATTAGTTCCTAGACCCTCTACTCATAAACCTATTGGCACAAAATGGGTATTTCGAAACAAGCTAGATGAAAGTGGCATCATAGTAAGGAACAAGGCTAGATTGGTTGCTAAAGGATACAACCAAGAGGAAGGCATTGACTATGATGAAACCTATGCTCCAGTTGCTAAGTTAGAAGCCATTAGGTTGTTGCTTGCATATGCATGTTTCATGAACTTTAAATTGTTTCATATGGATGTTAAAAGTGCATTTTTAAATGGCTACATTGAGGAAGAAATATATGTAGACCAACCCCTTGGATTTATTGATTACAAAAATCCTAACCATGTTTTCAAATTGAGAAAAACTTTATATGGTTTGAAACAAGCTCCAAGGTCTTGGTATAAGAGATTGAGCAAATTTATGCTTGATCAATCTTTCATAAGAGGACAAGTTGACAAAATCTTGTTCATCAAGAAAAGAGGCAATGATATTTTGTTGGTTCAAATCTATGTAGATGATATTATATTTGGTTCATCTAATCAATCTATGTGTAGAGAATTTTCTGTCTCAATGCAAAATGAGTTTGAGATGTCAATGATGGGGGAGCTCACATTCTTTCTAGGACTACAAGTCAAGCAATTGAAGAATGAAACTTTCCTTAGTCAAGTCAAGTATTGTATAGAAATGATCAAGAAGTTTGAAATGGATAATAGCAAGGATGCTACAACTCCAATGGCAACATCAACCTATCTTGATTCAGATGACAAAGGAAAAAGTGTTGATGAGTCCAAATACAAAGGAATGATTGGATCTTTGTTATACTTAACTGCAAGTAGACCTGACATTATGTTAAGTGTATGCTTGTGTGTTAGATACCAAGCAAATCCCAAAGAGTCTCATCTATCTGCAGTCAAAAGGATCCTCAAATATCTCAAGTCTACACCAAGAGTAGGACTTTGGTATCAAAAAGGTGCATCTCTCAACTTAATTGGATATTCTGATTCTGACTTTGTAGGTTGAAAATTGGATAGGAAGAGTACCAGTGGTACATGCCACTTGCTAGGAAGCTCACTCTGAAAATACAATGAATACCTAATCCAATAAACCAAGAGGGGGGGTGAATTGGTTTTTGACCCTTTTTAAACTTTTCTTGAAAAACAAGACTCAGCGGAAGATTTAATATGGATCGTATCTTAAATCAAAACAAGTTTAGCAATCAGTTTTTCTTCTCCAATCAATTAACTCATTTGCTGAATCAAAGTTTGAGTTGATACACAAAATAATATCACAAGCAATTAATGAAATGCAACTCAAAACATAAATGCACATAATTTTATACTGGTTCACCTCCAACCACTGAGGCTACATCCAGTTTGCCTTCTAATCTAAACCAGATTAGAGTTCCACTAACAGATTTTAATTCTTTACAAGCAATCAACAAGGTCTCTTTTACCCACCCTAGGAAAAACTCTAAATCTACACCCTAGACTTATCAAAAGACCTAGAACCTGAGAACACTACTCAGTTCTACCCGCTAGAAACCCCTTCTAGTAATGCTTTAAAGAAACCCAAACTGTTACATGGAAAAAATTCAGCACAAACTATAGAATACAAAAGAAAATTCACAAAGAACAATACTTGAAGTTCAAGAAGGATATCACATTATATTCCTTTGCAGCATAAAGGATTTAACACGAAATTTATAACCTGTGGTGATGAATGAAATGCTTTCTTGAATGATCCTGACACAGCTCAATGCATGAATGATCACTAAACAACACCTTCTTTTATTCAAGCTTCATGATTCTCACTTATATGAACAACCCAATTAAAAAGACTCTTTTAACACTTTGGAGCACTCAGAGAATGTTAATACACTTGTATGAATGAAAGCTCTCGAAAATGAATCTCTTATTTTGTGAGTCAATGCATGTCTATTTATAAAAAAACAGATTTAACAGACTGTAATCGATTATTTCGTATATGTAATCGATTATATTAACACATGTAATCGATTATTCCGTCTAATTAATCGATTAAACTGTTCATGATATTTCTGGAAAACTTGAAAGAACAAAGTAATCGATTATTTGACCATGTAATCGATTACGCCAGAATTACATGTTAGAACCACAAGCATAGGTAATCGATGATAAAGTGATTTAATCGATTACGCCAGAAGTATTCATATTAGTATATAGCACATTTAATCGATTACGAATATTTGGTAATCGATTAAACCAATTCATAGGCTAAACAAAATTATGCAGATGCCTTATGTAATCGATTATATGCCTTATGTAATCGATTATTTCAGTGAGAAAACATTTTATGCAAGTTTCAAGCTTATCAATGTATTTCTACATAAATGTATATACTTATATGTTTCTAATCCTAAGTATGAATGCATGTATGTTTGATTTATTTAATAGCCGCAAAGGATTATTAGATTTTACCTTTAATGAACCAAGTTTAATAAAAATGAAAATTACAAATGCCATCAACAAATGATTGGGCATGAATCAAATATCAAAACACTTCTAGTCTTCTATTTCTTCATGCACTTGAATCTAACACACTCATCTCTTGGCACTGCAAGAAGCAATCCTGTGTTGCCTTGTCAACTGCTGAAGTTGAGTATATTTCAGCTGAAAGCTACTGTGCTCAAAGTCTTTGGCTGAAACAACAACTACTAGATTTTGGTGTTGAGCTAAAGGAGATTCCCCTACTTTGTGACAATACAAGTGCCATCAACATATCCAAGAATCCAATTATGCACTCAAGGACCAAACATATTGAGATAAGGCATCATTTTCTCAGAGATCATATCCAAAAGGGTAACTGTACAATTGAATTTGTAGATACTCTAAATCAATTGGCTGACATATTTACAAAACCTTTGGTAAGAGATAGGTTTTATGCACTTAGAAATATGCTAGGAATACTTGATGAATCCAACATATGTTAGCATGTTTTCTTGGTTGCACTTCTAATTGATTGACTCACCAAATAACTAATCAAATTACAATGCATTTAAAATTGAATCTCTGCTGCATAATCACTGCATACTCTGCATAATTCACTGTAATAATCGATTACAAAATGGATTAATCGATTATTTGATGCTTGAAAGCTGTTGAAAAATAATTTAAAGCTTAGGTAATCGATTACTTCAACGAAATAATCAATTACAGCTTGGCAAAAGTGAATCTAAAATTCTATAACTCACTGGAATAATCAATTACTTCAACGAAATAATCGATTATATATGACACGAATGCTTCTTAGAAATCCAAAACTCACTGGATTAATCGATTACAACATATGGTAATCAATTACTGCTTGTTAATTCTATTTTATAATCCCATTGGTTTAATCGATTACACCATTGAACATAACTTCTTTTTTCTTACGAATTAATCGATTATGAGCTTATGTAATCGATTATCTATGGCGTTACTGCATAATCTGCACGATTTCTTGGAAATCTAAACTGCGCAACTGCCACCAAATTCAAATTTTGAAACTTCTGCAAAGCTTTTATGGTTGTGGGTAAATTTGAAATTGATGTTACACTTTCAAATTTCAAAAATTGGAGCCCAAAATCTCTATAAATACAGCCTTACTTGAAGAAAGATATCATACCATTCTCTTCTTCTATCTTCAACCAAATTGTACTTTCTTTCTCTCTCTCTCTGAGTCTAGAAACCCTGCCCATTTCGTTTCTACTTCTAAGTTCACTATGTCTGCCCCTAAGAGATCAAAAACCTCTAAGAGAAAGAGTGTTGAATCCTCTAACCCTACTGTCAATAGGTTAGATCATTGGTTCTCTAGTAAGACTGAGAAAATGAACTACTTATAGTTTAATGCCACAAAACTCATATGCCCACCCAAATATCTTAACCTTGAGTGGTTTATTACGGAAGGTTTTCAGTTCCCTGCTATGATTGAAGCCCAGGGATTGAAGAAATTTGTTGAGTTGAAGGGTACCTTTTACCCTGAATTAGTAAAGGTGTTCAACACTTGTGCCAAAGCCACTATGGATGGCACCATCCTATCTCAAGTTAATGGGGTGGCCATGGAAATCACTCCTGAAGTTTGGGAAGAAGTGGTTGGAATTTCCTTTGAAGGTGAAAGGAAATTTGAGGAAGAAACTGAGGGCTACAATAGGGTGGAGACCTATAGAGGGATGCTTCTTGACCCTCAAATGAGGCTGAAGTTAAGGCTTAGCACTGGCCCTATGACCTATGAAGATAAACTTCTTCATTACATAATCACTTATGTTCTGACACCTAGGTCAACCAATCATGCCCAAGCCACAGATGATGACACACAGCTTGTTTATGGAATGAAGAACTCCATACAGATGAACTGGATCCTTATCATTGAGGAAACTAAGTTGAAAGCTAAGAGATTGATCAATTATCAATTTCCTTATGATGTTCTGGTATCCAAATTCATTGATTATTTCAGAATTGATGTCTCTAATGAGGTTGTTAACAACAGTACCACCAGCACTAGTCTCATTAAAGAAAAGCATCTAAACAAGCTTGGGATGCTGAAGACTCCCTATGGTTGGCAAATGGTTGGTCAACAAATTCCTCCTGCTAATGCTGAAGAAGGAGGTGATGAAGAAGAAGAAGATGAAGACCCTGCACAACCATCTTACAGCCCTTTTGAATATCTCATAATTCAAAAGATAGATGCCTTATTGTCTCTTCACCATGAGCACAGGGCTGAGACTAACTCATCCTTGGAAGAGATGAAGTCTAGGCTTGAAAACATAGAAGCTAGGATTGTTCTTGATGAGTTTGATAAACTTAGTTAGGTTGCTTGTGTTTTCTTTCCATTTTTTGTTGCTATTATGCTTTGGTTTATGTTTCTAGTTAAAAGTTCTATTTGATTAATGTACTGCATCTTTCAATTAATACAAGTTAAGTTTTCTCTTTTCTATATTCTCCATGTTTATCTTATGAACATTGTTATTTTTGTCTTTGATAAGCCAAATAGGGGGAGAAATAATTGTAATTGTGCTTTGATTGTACAAATAATTGTTAATTGTGCTTTGATTGATTGATTGATTGTACTCTAATTAGAGTATGCAAATTTCTCTGCTCTACTCTTGTTTTTATGCTCTGGATCTTATGAAAAGTTTACCCAAGTGAGGGTGAGCAAATTTTAAGGAATGACTTATGCTTATGCAAACAGTATACTTGATACTTGCACTTGGTAAAAAGGCTGATTTGATTTCAGGATATCAAGTATAAGTCTCCTATCATTCATCCCTCAAAAGCAATTAAAAGCTACTCAAATGGACAATTGATATTTGGCATGTTCAAAGCCAAAAAGAGGGAGATTGTTAGATATAGGGGGAGCTGCAAGAAGATCAAAGCAAGGCTGAAGTAATTGGCTTGATGTTTTAGCTTTTTACATTACCTTGTGATCCTTACATTGCATTTGTATACTCATTCACATGCATTAATGTCTGGAATATAGGATTAACTGTTTGCATTTGCAAAGAAAATTTCATGGCTTATGTTTTTGGAAAAATCAGATTGTGCACTGCTTTAATTGATTACAGGCACTATGTAATCGATTACATGTGTGTGGTTATTTCTAGAAAAGCCATGAAGAACGATTTAATCGATTACCACTCTTCTGTAATCGATTACAAAGGCATTTTACATATCTAAGCTTGACTGCTTTAATCGATTACCGTTCTTATGTAATTGATTACCACAACTTATTTTCACATACCAGATAACTGCTTTAATCGATTACATCACGTATTAATCAATTATTTTGTTCATGAAAATTTTCCAGAAAGCTCAAGAACGCGTTATGATTGAGGTCCAAGACAAGCCAAAGGTCTATGATATGCTTCCAGCATATATTAGTTTTTAGGATTAATTGATTAATAATTTGTTTAATAATTAGTAATATAGATTAGGATTAGGTAAGTTTATTACTTATTTGCATATTACTTTAATTCCTTATTTATTTTGTTATTTAGGAACCAACAAGAGAGGAAAAGAAGCAAAAAGAACAATCCAGTGCTCTTGACCAAGCCGCGCGACTTGTGCCAATTCCCACGCGATCAACGCCAGATTATCAAGATCAAATACTCAGTTCGAAGAGCCGGCGCTAGTAGCGCCACTAGTCACGCCAATCACCCCAAATGCTTAAAACCAACCCCTCAACTCGAATAAGCCACGCTATCAGCGTGGCCATCCACGTGAGTAGCGCCAAACTATCATAATCAGCCTATCAATTCGAATATCCCACGCGATCAGCGCCACAGTCACGTTGTTTCCTTAATTAGGTTATTTTGCACTGATTTAACTTTCGGAAAAAGGGCTTTCTTACCCTAATTAAGTGAGAACGTGTGGGAAACAATAAAAAGGGCTTCTGAACAGAAAGAGAAAACCTTTTGGTAGAAGAAGACATTGAATTAAGTTTAGTTTACGTTCTCGTTAATTTTCTGTTATTTAATTTAAGTTACGTAATTACACAAACTCAACCAATTCTCTCAATTTATTATTTGTCTTCCAATTTCTAAGACGTTAAGTTACAATAAAATTGCATTCAATCCCTGTGGAGACGATAATTTACTTACTCACTTTATTACTTGAAACGAACGGTACACTTGCCGACTTCGCAACAGTCTAGAAGGAGAGCTTGAAGCACTTCCTTTGGTGAGCTTCAAAGGACCAATGACAAGAGCTAGGATTCAAGCACTTCAAGATCATATCCAAGCTAACTTGAGCAAGCATGAAGATGCACATCAACTCAAGGATGACAAGAGCTGGATTTTGATGTCTCAAATCCAATTTAATTCAATAAATTTCAGCACTTGTTAGAAGAAATTCAATAAAACAATTGTAAATAGGTTGCTACTATTTTAATCGATTATTTTAACCTTGTAATCGATTACAACATTTCAGTTGCAAATAGGAACAAAGGCCTTACTGCTTTAATTGATTAAGTGGCTAGTGTAATCGATTATTTCAGTTCTTGACTGCTTTAATCGATTAAAAGAGTGAATTAATCAATTATTCCAGTCAGAGGTTGCAACTGCACATGTTTAGGAAGCCAAAGGTCATTTAGGGAAAGCTTGCACTTCAAGCTTCATTTAGGCTTCATTTCAATTTTGTATTTTCTTACATTTCAATGACATTTAGCTTGTAATTTCGTGGCCTATATAAAGTGCCAAAACTGAATGTAACTAACTTTGGTTCATTAATACAATTTTTGAAAATTGTTGTGAGAGTTTCTCTCTTGTTCTTATTCAAGAACTTCTTGAGTCTTATCAATGGCTTCCCAATGCTATTGTGGTGATTCTTCCTAGACTTATTGGAGAGCTTATGGTGTCTTCACCTTCATCCCCATCCTTTCTTCCATCTTCCATTTTTTGCAATTTAAACTTCTAAAATAGCCCCAATTCAAGGAGTGTTGGAAGCTTATGTGTTCTTAAGGTTTGCTTGAAGCTTGGATTCTATTGCAAGGTAGATTTGGGAAAACTTAATGGCTATGGGTTCAGCTGTTACATCATGTTGTATCTAGAGCCTAATCCTTGTAGAATTATTCTTCAAGTTCAGTTTTAGAACTTCTTCAAAGGTAAAATTCTGCATCAAATCCAAAAACGAAAATCCATTTCAATTTCTTGTTTCTTGTTTTTTTCCTTTGATTCTTGGTGGTGTGGGCTTGTTGTGTGTTCAACCACAAAACCTTAGTGTTTTCTTCAAGTTCTATGTGATTTCATGTTCTTATGTTCTTCATGTTCTTCATGTGTTCTTGATATTTTTCTAAGTTTCTAGTCTTGATTCTTGTCAACTTTTGTTTGTAGTGCTTTTGTGTTGTATGACCACTTGTTTTGATTCTACTCTCATGCCTAAACTGAATTGAGTTGTTAGAAGCAAATTTTACAGTTTTTATACATCATATTTTTGTGATTCATTGAATTTCTTTAAGGATTTTTGAACTTGTTCAAAAGAAAAACAAAAGCTGAAAAAAAATTTGTGAAAGAAACAATCCAAAAGAAAAAGAAAAATACATAAAGTGTACAGCCAAAGACATTATTGATTAGTGGATGGAAAAAGTGAAAGAAAAACAGAATTTAGAAGCAAATTACAAAATTACAAGTTCCAAAATTTCCTTTGAACAACAAAATCAAGTGAACTTGTATAACATGCAAATTTGATGAAATTTGGCTTCTAGCAATTGAATTTACTTGGCATATCCTCCTTGTGCAGTTTGGTACAGCCATAGTATTCCTTGAGTTGTCTTATTAAATTCCAATTTGAGTTGTGCTTTTCTAAATTTTGCTTCGTTGCTTGTCTCTTAAAATTTCCAAGGTTTTGTCTTAGAGTTTTCTTGTTCTTTGGACTCTTGAGTCTAGCCTATAATCATTTCCTATTTCACTATAGTAAAGAGGCTTGATTTGATTAGAAGTTTTTGCTTAAGAACTATAGAGAGGAATAAGAGCGGAAAAAGGCAAGATAGAACATTATAGAAAGAGCCTAGATTAAGTGTGCAAACACTTAGAGAGTGGTGAGAATTTCCTTATATACTTGTGTTTTTGCTAACCATTTTTTTTAAGGATGAGTTCAAGGGGAGGAGGGGCTTTGTCACCTAGGACCTCTAGGTTGATGAAAGTCATGACAAAACAAATGAAAGACTTGCAAACCAAAATGGATGCCAAAATGGAGGGAATACAATGGGAGACCCAAAGGAGGAGTCATCCAATGGAAAGTGTGGATGGAGAGGCTCATAATAGTAGGAGGTTGAGTGAGTATACTTCTTCTCATGGAGGAAATTATTATGATGAGAGGAGTGAGAGGGAGGATTGGAGAGAAAATAATAGAAGAGAAAATAATAAGAGAAGAGAAAATCATAGGAGACACAATCCTAGGAGGCAAAATATAGATGATGAAGATTGAAGGGTGAGAAGAGAAGAGAGAGATGGGAGGAATGGAGGATTTAATGGAGTGAAAATAAAAATTCTAAAATTCCTTGGCAATAATGATCCAGAATAGTATTTTGAGTGGGAGATGAAAGTAGAACAAATTTTCTCATGCCAACCTTTTGATGAAGAAAAGAAAGTTACTCTAGCAACTTTAGAATTTGGTGGTTATGCTTTGATATGGTGGAACAAAATTCAAGTAGATATAGGGAGGATAAGGAGACAAAGAGTAAATTCTTGGGATAACTTGAAGGCATGCTTGAGAGGAAGATTTATTCCAACTTATTATGCAAGAGAAGTCCATAACAAGCTTCAAAGACATTTCCAAGGTTACAAGAGTGTTGATGAATATTATAAGGAAATGGAATTAATGATGATAAGGGCTGAAATTGTGGAGGTTCAAGAAGTAACAATGGCTAGGTTCCTTCATGGCTTGAATAGAGAAATTCAAGATGTGATGGAGCCACATTCATATGCAACAATTGAGGAACTAGTCCACAAAGCTCAAAGGGTGGAGCAACAACTAAAGAGGAGAAAAGCCTCCAAATTCTCAAATGGGGTTGCAACTTCCAGCTGGAAGGACAAGCCTAAAAAAGAGGTTCCTTATGAGAAAAATAAAGAGGAAAAGGTGGGAAGCTGAAGCAAAAAAATTGTGGAGCCAACTCCAAGAAGATCAAGCAATATCAAGTGTTTTAAGTGTCTTGGCAAGGGACACATTGCTTCTCAATGTCCTAACAAGAGGACTATGATTTTGCTTGAGGATGGAGGCATAAGGAGTGAGTCTTCTAGTGACTCAAATAGTTCTTCAAGTGAAGAAGAAAAAGAACTCACACTAGTAGAGGCTGAAGAGGGTGATCTCTTGATGGTAAGGAGAATGTTGACCAATTTTTGCCTAGAAAAAGAGGAAAGTCAAAGAGAAAATATTTTTCGCACAAGGTGATTAGTTAGAGACAAGGTATGCTCACTTATCATTGATGGTGAGAGCTGTACCAATGTTGCTAGTACAAGACTTGTGGAAAAATTACACTTGCCAATCACAAAGCATCCAAAGCCATACAAGTTACAATGGCTTAGTGAAAGTGGAGAATGAAAATACAATGAATACCTAATCCAATAAACCAAGAGGGGGGGTGAATTGGTTTTTGATCCTTTTTAAACTTTTCTTGGAAAACAAAACTCAGCAGAAGAATTAACTTGGATCGTATCTTAAATCAGAAACAAATTTATTAAACAATTTTCTTTTCCAATCAATTAACTCCTGTGTTGAATCAAAGTTTGAGTTGATACACAAAATAATATCTCAAGCAATTAATGAAATGTAACTCAAAACATAAATGCACACAATTTTATACTGGTTCACCTCCAACCACTGAGGCTACATCCAGTTTACCTTCTAATCCAAACCAGATTAAAGTTCCACTAACAGATTTTAATTCTTTACAAGCAATCAACAAGGTCTCTTTTACCCACCCTAGGCAAAACTCTAAATCTATTCCCTAGATTTATCAAAAGACCTAGAACCTGAGAACACTACTCGGTTCTACCCACTAGAAAACCCTTTCTAGTAATGCTTTAAAGAAACCCAACTATTACATGGAAAGATTCAACACAAATTCCAGAAAACAAAAGAAGAAAATTACAAAGAACAAAACTTGATGTTCAAGAAGGATATCACCTTATATTCCTTTGCAGCATAAAGGATATACACGAAATTTATAACCTAAGGTGATGAATGATATGTTTTCTTGATTGATCTTGACACAGCTCAATGCATGAATGATCACAAAATAACTCCTTCTCTTAAGCAAGCATGATGATTCTAACTCTTATGAACAACATTATCAAAATGATTCTTCTAACTCTTTTAAGCACTCAGAGATTACTAAAACTGTTGTATGAATGAAAGCTCTCGAAATTAATCTCTGGTTTTCTGAGACACTGCTTGCCTATTTATAAAAAAACAGATTTAACAGACTGTAATCGATTATTTCGTCTATTTAATCGATTATTTTAATACGTGTAATCGATTATGTCGTCTATTTAATCGATTAAGTTGTCCATGATATTTCTGGAAATCTTGAACGAACAAAGTAATCGATTATTTGACCATGTAATCGATTACGCCAGAAATACAAGTTTGAGTC
>QARZ01039777.1:0-25293 GCA_013407115.1 Glycine latifolia
TGGAAAGAGCCCTGCAAATGAAATCCTCACTGGAAACCCACGCTGTCAGCGTGGGATGCCACGCCTTCAGCGTGGATGCTCAAAAGATGCCACGCCATCAGCGTGGTGAGCCACGCCACCAGCGTGGATACTGGCCTGGAAATGGATTCTCCACTGGAATGCCACGCTCTCAGCGTGGACAGGCACGCTATCAGCGTGGGACTCGAAATCACTGCCACGCCGTTAGCGTGGGACTCTGCTGACTGTGTAAACTTAAATGCTGCTGAGGGCAAAGCTGGAATTTCACATGTTTCCTATATATAGCTTAACTCCAGCATTGAAGGACGTTCCTGGACTTGAAGACTCAAAAATACTAGGGTTTTAGAGCTTGGGAAGCTTTGCTAGGGCATTGGGAGTTGAAGGCTCAAAGTGGAGGTCTTGCTCCATCTTCTTCTCCTTATTTTCTTAGCTGGGCATGTCTAGTTTGAATGTAACTCAGCCACCCATTATGAGGTTTGGCTAATTTATTTTGTAGTTAGGGCCAAGCACTTAATGTAACTCCCAATTGGATGTATTGAATGCTATTTTCATCTATCAAAAGTCATATTTACTGCACTTTACTTGCATGGTTTATTTCTTCTTTGGATTTGCGCACTCTAATGAAGAACTTAGAGTTAGGGTTCACAATAGAAATATTGGGACACTAATCTTGGACTTAAGTGAAGTAACTTGCTTGCATTACCTAGGAATAGGGATGAAGGTTCGCAGTCTTGAATGTGTTGCTTCATGCTTAACCCTAGGAAGGTCACTAAGGAATTAGGGTTGGAAAAAAGGGTTAAAGGGTTATTTGGCTAAGGAATTAGTGAATAGCTAAACTATTAGGGAAACACATGACTGATTGATTGAGATATTTGAATCTAGTAAACAATATAATTCCATTGGGAGGAAGCATTGAGTGTGAGTGCCCTAGCTACTACCGTCGCATATTATATTTCGTCAACTTACTTGTTCATATACTTTTATGTTCATAGCTTAATTTCAATTCAACAATAACACACACACAACCAAACTTTATTTCATTTTGTTATCCAACTTATTGATACGAATTACAATTCAATTGGTCAAACAATCCTCGTGGGAACGATACTTTACTTTCACTTTATTACTTGTACGATCGGTATACTTGCCGTGACGCAACACCCATCATCAACATATTGGTGCTCTTTAATTCGTATAAGTACAGATTAAAATAACAGGTCACATGAAAAGAATGAATCTTGAATTTCTTTCTACTAACCACCTGTGTAGATACTCATTGAGCTATGGTAAAATCACTTCTGCTGCACACATTACAAAGACTATTCTGTTCAAAAGAAAACTTCAATCTTCTTGTGACTTACTTTTAACCCATTATTAGTCAATACACAAATCCCTAACACTCTTTCCATCCAGTATTCATCAGCAACAAAGCATGGATCAGTTTAACATTCAAATAACAATTCTAGACAAGTGCCACACACTCTCACTCACTCACTCACACCTCAACCTAAAGCATCTCATTTACAGATTTACCCCACAAATTAAGCTAAACAAAACCAACAACAACAACAAAAGCCTTGTCCTACTATTATACTAAGTAAGGTCAGGTAAATGGATTGCATGGCATCATTGAATTCAATCAAAGACCAAATTCTTAAGAATATTATTCAAGACCTCTCATAACAATTTCCTCCAATGTCCTTCTTGATCTTCCTCGTTCCTATCCCCATTGGAACATCAAGTGCCACACACTCACTCACACCTCAACCTAAATCTCATTTACCTCACAAATCAAAATAAACACAACCAACAATAGTAGCAACAAAAGCCTTATGTCACAAAGTAAGGTGAGGTACATGAATAGCACAATATCAATGAATTCAATTAAAGACCAAATTTTTATAAATATTATTCACCGTGATATCCCTCAATCTCCTCCTATGCCCTTCTTAGTCTCTCTCTCTCTCTCTCTCTCTCTCCCATCTAAACACAACCATTAATAAAATAAAATAAAAATATCTCCTCATTAAGTCCTTCTAATTCCTTTGTTTGCCCTTCAACCTGAGAATTAAGCCCCGAAACTTTCACTTTCCTACGCAGAACCCTAGCATCTTCCTCCAATTCAAAGCTCTTCTGAGGCTTCACACTATCGTTCGCATCTCCCACTGACTGAAAATAGAGCCTGCACGCGTCGTTGGCCCTGCAAAATAGTACATATATATATATATATATATATATATATGCAATGTGCCAACGTTATAATAATTTTCCCAAATACGTCAATTTTATGTTAGTACATAAATAACAACAATGCAAAACTCTCGTTAAGGAGAAATACTCGTAGACTTTGGTGAAAATCTTCTGTTCTGATTTTCTTTCTGGTTATGTTTGGTCGGATGGAAGGAACTAGAGAAGGCAGAAAAGTTTCAAAATTTGAATTAGAAAAAAATAAAAGATTTTTTTTAAAATAAACAAAAAGAAATGTTTCATTAATAGTATTTTCTTTTCTCTTTATTTTTTTTTCTGTTGTCACTAACTCTCACTTGCTGGTCTTTTGGGTTTATGTACAGTAAGTTCATTGGTTACTAATACACAGTTTGTTTTTAAGATGTAAGTTTTTTTAAAAGTATTTTTAAAAGAAAAAAGTAAAAAGAAAAAAGTGAAATGAACTTTTTCATCAATAAAAATGATTTTTTTATTAGCTAATTTGTAGATCTCATCTCATCTTTTAAAGAAATTATATTGATAAATTTTTAAAAATTAACTAATGAAAAACTTATTTTTACTTATTGAGAAGTTCATCTCATTTTTTCCCTCTTATTTTCTTTTTTTAAAAGTTCTTTTAGATAAACTTACCGAGAAAAGTGCATATTAGTACATAGGTTTTCTGGGGTTCTGTGTAGCCTTTCTCATATGTTTCCCACATGGCGCTTATTGTATATATTTGTCCCTTTTGCAAATATATTCGGTTTTTAACCATGCTATTGAGGATTTGGGGTTTGAGGGGTGAGCCTTTTTGTTATTTGTTAGAAATTTGGGTATGATAATCCTGGATAACTTCAAAGAATCGTGTTCGTACACTTTCCGAACAAAGTATTTCGACCCTGTTCTTGCCTGGGTTCACGAAATCCTTGTTGGGATAATTCTTGAAGAACAATCTGCTTCTGGCAATAGAGAACAGATCAGGAATGTAGAGAGAAAGTATGATTTTCGTATATATGAAATCTGAGGCCAAATGACTCCTTATATAGGAGTTTTTCCAAACAATGCAACTCTTGGCGATGAACCATCGTAACCGTTGGTTATCAGAACGGTTGGGAGTAGTTATTTTTCTAACCTTTCCCAAGAGCGGTTAGGAGTAGTTATTATTTTGAATTGTTAACCGCCTCTTATTCATAACCCATGGAGTTTAAACAAAAAAACTCCAACAATCCCCCAGCCAGGGGCGCTGCCCCTTGGAACCCCGCACCGTAATCGCGGTCAATTATGCGTTGGCTCAACAAGCGTGCACTCCGCACTACCCTAACTCGTTTCCAAAGCTTAACGCGTAATCGCATTGGCCTATAGTAAATCACATTACTACTAAAATCCATTGATGACACTAAAATCACCAACATTATTTACCCCCTTTGCAATTATCAGGGTATTTCTTATACCTTTCTCCTAATAATAATTTTAATGGTTGATTAAAAAAAAACAATGCAAAATAGTACATATACTAGTTACTTCTCAATATCATATTAAAAATCCAATCTTGGCCATCGCGGAAAAAAAGGTAAACTTTTCAACTAAAAAACACCAAGCTACTACCATTGGGCAAAAGAATAAAAAAATATTCGTCATAAAAATTACCCAATAGTGTTCTTGTTCTTGTTCAACCACTTAGACCTGAGAGAAATGCTTCTGCTTGCTGAGTCTGAAAAAAAATTAGATAGTTCAAAATGAGGAGGTTTTAAGATCAAATGAATTCTGTTAGTTTATGAAGAGAGTATAGAAAGGTTAGGAAAGACAAAAAGAGAGGAAAGAAAAGTTTAGGAAAAGAGAGAAATTTTATCAAGAGAAAAGAGAAAAAAAACTGATGAGGTTGTAACCCAAACGGGTTATGCTTCTTTCATGAAGAGATTAGAGGAAGTTTAGGAAAGAGTAAAAGTAGGGGAAAAAATAGGATGGTGGGAATGATTTCCCATTCTGAAATTGTCTATGGAAAACTGAAACGTTTCTTCTATTTATTAACTTAAAATTTTTATTTTAATTCATAATTAGATATTTTAGTTATTCTATTTTTCTATTAGAACGTATGTGGGTTCTGTAAATAAATAAAAAAAACAGTAAAAATAAATATATTTTTTTCAGTTCTTAAATAATAGGGAGTTTATTTTGAGTGAAAAAACTAATTATACAAAGTGACCAGAAAATAAATATTTTGTCTTATGTCTATCCCTAGCCTGTGCTGCCAACAACATTAGTATTATTTAATTATTTATCCGTTGGAATTAATTCCACAGTCACAGCCCCAAGGAGGGATGGATGTGGAGTGGTGATTCTTCACCAAAATCCAGAGTCAAAGTCTCACCACTACCCTTTGACATTTTTAAATTTCAATCCAGAAAAACCAAAACTGGTTCCATGTGGAAAGAATAATGCTAGTAGATGTAAAACACAATAGAGAGAAAGAGCACAAATCAGCAAGCACCAGACCCAACAGACTAGCACACAGAGATCCAAATTCCCAGTATCTTATCTCCCTCTTTAAAAATAAATAAATAATAGTTACGTGTTCTTTTGTTTGATTGTTACCTTATTTTTAAAATAATAAAAATGTTATAATACATCTTCTAACAACCAACGTTTCCATGCATGGTATAACTCGAATCAAATTCAGATCTATTAAAAGAAATCTTAAATTTTAATCTTCTAAGTAAAAAAATATGATTGAAAAGAAATTTTCCTTTATAATACATACTTATATTTAATTATTACATTAATTTGACTTCTTTAAGATGAAAAAGTATACTTTACAAGTAAAATGTTATATTTAAATTATTAAGAATACAAAAATGTGAATGATCTTTTTAAATTATCACATGATCATTAACTTTTAATTTTAACTATTTATATATCATTATATAATCTAAAATTAAATGTTATATAGTAATCACATAATCAGTTAAAAATAATGCAAATTATTTTAATGTTCATTATTTAAATATAACCTAATTATTTATACTAATAGTTCTTCTTTATGACAAAAAGAAAGATTTTGATTAATACATTATATATGATTTTTTAAAACTAATTAAATTTTTATTCATAATTCCTATGTTAATTTAAAGAGAAAGTACAGTCCCATAATTTTAAAATTGGGCAGAGATAAGCACTTATTTGTTTGTGAGTAGACTTTTGTAAAGCGCCCACTTTCTCTGTCTATCTATATATCCGTTTATTTTCCTACTTATAGCATCTTATCATCTCTCTCTCCTCAACCAAAATAAGAGTCAGCGCATTCTTTTTGTCCCTCTGTCAGCAGGGCACACGCCAGACATTTTCAGACTTTGTCTCTCCGGTTATGGAAGCCGATTGGGATCTCCACGCCGTTGTCAGAGGCTGCACCGCCACCACTTCCTACACCGTCACTGCCACCGCCACAATCACCTCCTCCTCTGTTTCTTCCTCTGGTTTTGTGGCTTGTATCCCACCTTCAACTTCAAGCAGTTTTATCTCTGTTCACAATAACCCTGCTGAACAAGGAGGACAAGTTTTGTCTCTTTCAGAGAACCCCTTTGAAGCGAGGAGTTCCAATTCCATTGAAGAGCTTCATGAGTTTTTCAAGCCTTTCTTCCTCAAACCACAGCCTCAGAGTTTTCAAACCTCTTCTCCACTTTCTTCCTTTTCTTATTCTTCCACACCTAAATCACCTCGCAAATAACAAGAACAAAAGCAGCAGTCTCAGTCTCACCAAAAGAAGGTAGAACTCTACCATTTTGTTTATTTTCTCATTGTACAATTGCTAGCAATCAGAATCAGATTCCCCACCCCAAAGAGATCCTGAGTTTAATTGGGCTCTTATGAAAACCATGCCTTTGGTTCATGACCTGAGTGTGTGAAATACTGAAATGCATGTTTTTCTTTCAATCACCGGAAGAATTAACTTAAGAAGGTTTGTCAAGTGGTAGATGAAAATCTCTCATCAGACATATGGGCTTGAAGGAAATATGGCCAGAAACCCATTAAAGGCTCGCCATATCCGAGGTTTCCCTTTCAAGATTTTTCATTTTTCTTTCCTTTTTCTACAGTAAAAGTTTAGTGAAAGAGATGATGTCCTAATCTAAAAAAAAAAAGTTTTTAAAAATACATATCACTTATACATAAATTTATATTTACTTTTATCTCAATGAGACTAGTAGAGACTTTGTTGTTAGATCTTTGCCTTTCTTTCCTAAGCAAATCTGAAAGGGGGAAAAGTTATGAACTTAAAAGGCTAAAGTGCTAAACCAAGCTTTGTTTGTTATGTGATTCACAGGGGATATTACAGATGTAGCAACTCTAAAGGATGTTTAGCTAGGAAACAAGTGGAAAGGAACAGATCCGATCCAACAATGTTCACAGTCACATACACTCTCTTGCTGCCTCCACGCGCCACAAACCTCAAACCGCCACTGTCGTAGACGCCGCCACGAAACCGGTTTCTCCTTCCACCTCAGGGGTGGAAGAAGAGGTGGCACAACACAGTGCAAAGTCAGAGAGCACAGAAGAAAAAGACATGGAAGATCTCATGAAAGATGATGAGGAATCACCAAATGAATTTGGCATAACAGATACCATGGTAACACATGATTTCTTTGAAGGTTTAAAAGAACTGACAGGGTCTGCCACTGATCCCTTTACAGCCATCATTAGCAACGTTGATCGGTGGCCACTGCCCAGTAATGCTGCCACTGCCGCTGGTGGTAGCTGACTCATGCTTTTCATTGCAGAGAATAGGAACTTTTTTTCTTTTCTTTGGGCGGTAGTAGAGGAACTGGTTGGTGCATTTTGGAGGAATCTTAACTAACAATGCTTTTGTAAAGGGGAAGAAAAGTTCTTCCCAAAGTGTATAGTGAGACTGTAGATTAGTCACATTTATAAAAAATTGTCAAAGTTAGTGATTGCTAGCCATACCTCTGTTAATGTGAAATCAATTCGCTTCAACAGGTATTTTTTTTTTAATTTGGTGAAGTTGGTTTGATTTTATAATTGTTTGTGATAAATTTCCTAGCATTTATGCATTGACTTTTTTCTGCCATTGATGAGTATTGTGACTATAATATAAAGGTCCATAATTGTTGGGTAGTTATTCCTATTGAGGTATGCTCAACCACAAAACCTTTAGTCCCATTTGGATTCGAGGGCATGCACTAAGGAACTAAGAAATGATAGGAGTGTGGTTCGGTTGGATTTAATTTTTTATTATAAGCTTACTCACCAACTGTGTAAGCTTAAACGCATCAGGGAAAACTCCTCGCTCACCTCGCTTGGTAACCAACCCCACAATCTCCCCATCAGGAAAACTTGTTCCACTCCTCACTAACTCCCCAAAAACAATGTCCCCTTTCACGGAAAATCAGGAATTCAGATTGGAGCAAGAGTTGTCTCAATGAAATGAAAGATAAAAACATGATTTTTCACTCGCTAATTAACTCATATTTGAATAGGATAGGGTTAGGTAAAGTTTTATACTACTTCTCTTCATATCCGCATTAAAAAATAATAATTAATATTTGTGTGGATAATAATTTTAATCTTTATTTTCATATCCGTTGGATATTTATATCTATATATCCATATATTTGCACCTATGACCCATACTTTACTTATGTATAAGTCAGTAATAATAAATCACCAAAAATTTTAAGTAATACAATTACTACAATTATAATAAAAATTTATTCTTAAATAATTCAAACATAGTATTAAAAACACATACAAAAAATATTTAGAATAAACAAATATAACATTAGTTCGTCCAAATTCAAGTCATAAATAAATAAAAAATTAATGTTCTAAGCGTTTAACAAAAACTTTAATTAAAGGTTTACTTTTTTCACTCCCTGATAGTACCCGTATCCGCACCCATACCCACACAATTTTGTGGGTATATACACATCTCATATCTAGTCCCAATATTATAGATAATTACTGACCCTGCTTGCGGATGTTTTTGCGGGTACCCATAGGGTTCGGGTACACTTTGTCATCCCTAGGTTTGAACGTGAAAATCACAATGTGACTTTTTGTGAGGTCTGTGAGCAATACCTTCACTGTTGTGCACGGTTGGACCGAACAAGTAGAATATTTTTCATTCGACATCTATAACCGAGTCAGGTGAAGACAGGTAGCACAAAGATGGGTTGAATGTTGTGTTTCATTGGAAAATGATTATGACCGAGCAAACATCATTCACAACCAAACATTGTCAATCTTCTTCTTTGCCTTTGCAATGCGCTGTTGTCGATGATGACAATGAGGTGGTTGTTGTTTTTAGGTGAGGTAACAATTCCGGCCGAGTAGGGAGGTTGTGGCAGAGAGGGAAGTAGGGGAGGGGTAATGGCATTTTTGGGTCGACGATGAGAGGTAGAGCGGCGGAAGGAGAATGAACCATTATCCATTGTGATTGATAATAATTAATAAATAGAATTGTTATGATTATTAAATAATTGAATTGAATGAAAAGAATAATAATAATATGAGAGTTAAGGTTGTTGTTGTTGTTTGTGATTTTAGATACATCTTTTCTTTATTTACTTAGTGATTTGTAATTTTTTAAATGAAAAAAGATAGTGACAATTTTTAGCCACCACTATTGAAAAAAGGATGATATATTTTGAAAACATAGAGGACCATAATGAAATTTTTTTAACAACTATGAAATATAATAGACCAAAAGTGACATTGAACCATTTCAAATTTAAAAATTAATAAAACACGAACATTTAATTTCTAATGGAAATTTGAAAAAAAAAAGACATCACTAATACATTTTGAAAACATAAAGGAAACTTTTAAAAATAAATATACCAAAATGAAATAACTACGAAACATAATGGATCAAAAGTAACATTAAGTTTTTATTACTTATTGTTAAAAAATATTTGTTTAGTTAATGAAGGATTGATTATTCTTTCAAATAATTTTTTGGCCAAATGACCTATTTGGTCCCTTATTTTATTTTTTATATATTTATTTTGATCTTTTATTTTTTAATAAATTCATATTAGTCCTTTATCATTTTAAATTGATTCAAAATAATTCTTTGATCCATTGAAATTTGACACCATTAATAATTTAAAAATATTAGCGACTACAAATCATCCCAAAATATATTATTCAGTTTTTTTCTTCTCCTTCCTTTACTCAAATTCTACTCCCAATTTGATTTCTCCCAAACCCTAACTCATTAAAAAAGACTTAAAAAAACTCATTAAAAAATTTCCTCCAAAATTCTCTTAATATATGTATATCTATTTAAGTTATCATGTTTATCATATTCATATTTAAATGTAGTTTATATTACATTAGAAATAATATAAAGTTAACAAATATAAAAAAGTAATCTCTTTATCTATTATATATTATTATATTCAACAAACAGATATTTACACATGTCACAATTTAATATTTTTTTTTACTGCTACTAACTCTTTGTCACTTGCTTTTATTTTATTTGCTCTCTAACTTTTTATTTCATTTGCTTTATTATATAGATATTTTCTCTTCTATTTTTTTAAAAGACAACTTTTAATTTACTAACTCCTTTTAACTTTTTACCTCTCTCACTCTATTATTACATATGTAAAAATATATTTATAACTTATCATGTTATTATGATATTACATACTATTATTTATGTACTATATTAAATATATTTTTTGTTGTAATATTATATTATAATTTTTTATTTTTTAAATAATATGAATTAATAATTTATTTTAATCCAAACGACAGGCCAAAAATTGCATTTTGCATTCCAATTGCTCATTACTAATGACTGATCTTTCATTCCTTTGGACTCAAGGTTGCTCCATCACTTTTTGTTTCAGAAGGCTATGATTCAAATATTTGAACCTTTTATTCATAGTGCATTTATATTTCTTATGATCATTTATCGTCTTGTTAAACATTTTTTGTTGACTGCAAATTTTTCTTAGGTTGATGAGAGGACAGACGACACCAAGTAACTTAAGACTAGCACATTAGAAAATATTGTTAATTATTTCTGAAAAAAACTCATTTATTCTGTGAAGTTCAATATTGAAGTTTCATAGAAATAATTAATTATCTATTCACTTTGATAGAAATAAGACGGTTTTCATATAATTAATTATCTATTCACTTTGATAGAAATAAGGCTCATCTTCTTGGATAAATTTTTTTAGATGAGGCTAGGATTTGTTTACAAGAGTTTGGTATTTAGAGGTTTAATTGGAGGGAATGACTTATGTCCTTTTCTCTCATGCAGGGTCAATACTAGTCTAACTGTTTCAAAGTAAAGGACAATTATAGTTTTTTCTTTGTCACATTTTTATTAATGATGGATTTATTTTTAAATCCACATATTGCAATGTATGCAGAAGTGGCATTAAGGACACACTGATCCATTTTGGTTAATCTATTTTATATATATATATGTATATATGTGTGTTTTTCTCCTAATTTTTCTCTTATGCTATGGAGATATTTGTTGGTATAGTTGGATTGTTTCATAAAATTTTTAATATCTTTTGGAGAGATGGATTCAGCCTCATCTATATATATAATAAATTTTGTATTTCTTAAGATACATATAATTCTTTTCTAATTTTTTGTTCCAGATTATTTTTTTTAGCTTTTTCCTCTCTTTTTATCTTTTTAATCTTTTTTCCTCTTTTTCATGTTTATACATATATCTATTCCTTAAAATTAAATAACAAATATATTGTGTTAAAGTAACAGTTATTTTCAGTGGAAGTATGGGAATGAGACGGATATATCCAACCCCTAATAGTAAGATTTTTACTTTAAAATTTTATAAAGTTGTTTTTACTTAAAAATCGTCTATAAATTTAAATAATTTCATAAATAAATAACTTGTTGATTAATATATGTATTATAAGGGTAAGATTTTTTATACTAAAAATTAATTTAAATCTAATTTAAATTATATATAAATATATTATTTTAAAGTAGTGACTATTTTTAGTGATTAAGAACGAGAACGATGCAAGTATACTCGATCTTAAGTAGGGAAGAAGGTGGGCACACATTAATTATAAATTAATTAGCTAAATTTCTTTTTACTTTAAATTTTATAAAATAATTTTTAAATGTATAAAGAAATTTTTTAAATAATTTCATAAATAAATATCTTATTGATTAATATTTATGTTATAAGGTTGAGATTTTTATACTAAAAAATATTTTAAATATAATTTAAAATATCTACAAATATATTATTATAAAGTAATAACAATTTGTAGCGGACAAGAACACAGATAGGACAAATATATGTGATCCTCAATTGAGTTGATGATGGATACAAAATTTAATGTTTGATAGTGATTAAGGATGAGAATGGAAGTGGGGAATGGGGATGGGAATGAGGATGTGGCAACGAACAACATACATATCCATGTTCTGTCGTGTTGTCATATTTATTTACAATTATCACTTATATACAATGGCGGAGTCAATATAAAATTTTAGTTCATGCCAAATTTTAAACAGTGTCAAATTTTATTTTTAGGTAATGTTAAATTTTATTTTTAATTTTAATTAATTATATAATTATATATAATCATTAAAAAAAATTTCTCACCTAATAACTGCACATTTTAATTTTTAGGTAATGTCATGACTATTACCGGTTCTAAAGTGACTCTGTTACTGCTTATATATTCTTTTGTTAGAATAATTATAAATTTTGATATATTTAAAACATAGTTTACTCTTTTAATTATTTTATTTTTTGTTTAAACTTTATTAAGTAGAAATGAGGATGAGAATAATATATTGGTCCTCGTCTTTTAAGTATTTTATTTTTTTATTTAAATTTTGTTTTCTAAATAAAAAAATTGTTATGGATCAATGGAGTAAAAAAAAACATGTGTTTAATATTAAAATTTGCATCCCAAAAATTTTCATCTTATTGTTTTGTTCATACTGACAAAAAAAATATAATTTATATTTTTGTAAATATATATTTATTTATATGACTATTAATTTCTTTCATAATAATAACCTTAATAAATTAATATGTATTATATTATTTATATTTATTTCCTATAAAACGTGTAAAAACAAACAAGTCATCATGCGGAGGATATCGTGCTAGTTACTAAAATAAAAACTCGTTAGCGTCAATCAACAAAGTTCCCGCGCAAACTTTTCTTTTTTTTTTTTTTCCTTCTTCAACATCCTCTGTGATTTTATGTTTCTTTCTTCTATTTTTTATTCGTTTCCTTTTTTTAGCCAAGGCCAGAAGTTAATCTTTTCGAAATAACCTTTTTGGTCCTATAGTGAAAAACTCAAATTTAGTCATGGAAGAGATAAATTGGTTCTGCGATTACATGTTCTTGAGATTATTCTGTATTGTGATTAAATTGTAATGTTAAAAGATTAATTTGATAATAAATTATATATTTTTAAAATTAATTTAATATTAATTTGTAAAGTTTAAAAATAAACTTGTTATTAAAGATTAATTTATTGTATTTTTTAGATATTTGATGACTAAACTTTTTTATCTTTTAGGTATCAATTTTCACATTTTCATATTTTATGAAAATAAGTATTTATATTTTTTCTGCTTTAATTTCTATGTTTCTTTTTACCTTAATATTTTTTCTTTTTATGTTTCTTTTATTATTTCATTCTTTATTTTTATGTTTATCCTTTCTTTCTTCATTTTCTTTTCTTTTTTTTTAAATTTACACTTCTTTTACAATCATTTATATAAATTCTCTTATTTTATTTGCTAAATAACATCATATGATTTTACAGTAATAATATATTAAAGATGATTTAGTGATATGTAATAATAATATATTAAATTATTATATTGTTATAAACTTACAATATTATATGCATGCAAGATGAGTTGTTATATATATATATATATATATATATATATATATATATAACTGATGGAGTTTGCTACCGTCGGTCAAATTATTCTACAACAAATTTTGTAATTTAAATTTTTTTGAAACATGCAAGTTTACCATTTGAAAATTTATCTTTTGTGAAATAATATTCAAATATTTGTTATCATAATAGAATATTCATATTATAATTTCTAAATTCGATCAATAAATTATAAATATTAACATAAAAATAAAATGTAAAGATACTAAGAAATATGAAAAAATAGTTATACGTATCACTATAATCATTAAAATAGTAAAAAATCAGACAAATATATTATGGAAATAAAAATTAAATAATAATAATAAATAATAGATAAATGATATTATAAATAAAAAAATATAAAAAAATAAAATAATATTTTTAAAATTTTGTAACATTTAAAAGTTTTTAAAATACATTTTTCCACTTCTTAAAATCTTACGGATATTTTATGCAGTTAATTGATAACAAATTTTACTATAAATGTTATGTTAATATATCGTGAAAGAATTTTATTTCATGGTTTTAAATGTTGTTTATTAAGAATTTGTTATAGTTTAATCTAAGTAAGTTGCTAATAATTTTTTTAGTTAATGTTATTTTATAGTCTTACACATATCATATTTGACTTAATTTTTGGTTAAGAATTTAAAACAATATACCTTTTTGTGAAATCAATATTCAATTTTCATTTTATTATGATTATAAGTATATAATTGTTTTTTTACAGGAAAATATGTAATTATCATATTTTATATCAAAAAAAATTAAAACATAAATGCTATTAATAATTTTCATATTTAAATATATATATATATATATATATATATATATATATATATTAAAAAACTCTCCCAAATAATTTTTAGAGACAATATTCGCACGGATACTCTTTGTAGTTTTAATAAATAATCGAATGATTCAGTACAGCAGTTACAATTCCGTTGTTGGCCTTGGCTAAAGCCGATTTAGATGTTAATTGTAGGAGATTGGCGAAGTGGAAAACTCCAACTATAAGCAAGAGTTATGTTGAAGACTTTTTTTTTTTGACAAAGTTATATGTTGAAGACTTTGAAGCATGGAATATAGGTAAAATTAATGGTAAACAAACAGAACAATTAATATATCATACAACACACTTTTATTTTATTTTGCTAGTGCATAAAACAATACAGTCAAGTTTTAGTGTTACAGTTCATCACTTCATTTTTGTTCTTGTTTAATACTTATAATCACACACATTACATAATAAAATGAATAGAACAGTATGTTAATTTCACCACTATCTGGGTAGACCGCACGCATAATTAATTCATTTTTTTTTCTCACACACAAACAAACATAATAAAACAGGGCCACTCTGTTCATCTTCATCAACTCTCTTTGCCAGTAATCTTCTCTAACATATTGGAGTGATTGCATAGACAATTTATAAAAACCGTGTCAGTTACTAATAATAATAATAATAAAAGAGAGAGAAAAATCTGAATTTAGTTAGACACAGTAATTAAACTCTTATAAAAATTAAAATGAATCTTTTCACATAGCATACTCGTAAAAACTAAATTCAGTAATTTTTTTAACTTGTACATAAATAAAGATAAAAAATAATTTAACATGGTCTCAAATTGAGCGTTATTTAGGCAAAGTCATTTTCCTCGGCAAAAAGTTATTTGCATCCAAATTACTGACACGGTTTATTATAACAAGAATTATAATAATGTTGAATAAAAAGACATACCCTTGCCAGAAATGCCTATCGGTTTTGCATGGCAGAGTTGAGATCAGTTTCCAATGGGATAGCATCTTCGCCCCACTCAAATTCCACTTCTAACAGCTTGTCTGTTTTTACTGTACCTGCACAGAATGTTTCCATCCGGTCGCAACTGACTACTGACAATTCCTCCAAGGATGGGAAACTTAAACTCCCTTTGTAGAACCTTCTCAGCTTTTCTAATCCTACAAGTTCCAAACAATTGAGCTGCTGAAATATTATCTCATTCTCATGTGATTCATCTTCCTCCTTGGAGATTATCTCTTCAATTGAATGACACCAACCTATCTCCATTGTTTTGAGTTGACCCAAACTTTTGGCTGTTGAGGATGTGAACAAATATAGCAGACTATTGCAACTTATTACTTCCAAATATGTCAAATTGGAGAAAGACACTGTGCATGGTACCAAATTTATTGAAGTGATCATGAAACAGCTGATTAGTTCCAATGTTTCTAGATTTCTGAGAAAGGGCACAATCCGAGAGTTCTCTGACCCAATGGAAACAACATCTGGAAGGGAGTCCGAGCATAACACTTTCAGCTGAGATAGGAGTCCAGCCTCATCCACATTAAGACTATCAAAGCAGAAAATCTCCTTGAAGGAACCATCACGCACCTCAAGCTTCACTATATTGGGTACTTGTTGTAGAAATACAAAGGACTCAATATGAAAGAACAGAGCAAGAACTTTTAACTTGTGTAAGTGGTTTCCCTGGAATTCTCCACGCAAAATCATCTTCAGTTCATGTTCACCTATTGTCAAGTGCTCTAGATGTGTAAATAGCTTAAACATGTCATACTTTAACTTTGGCAAATCACATAGTGCCAATGAGTTCAGTTGGGGGAACGTAAGCTCAAGATTAGTTTCTTTTGGATATGCATTCCAAACATTCTCCAGATTTGGCAGCCGCTCTAAAATCAATTTCTTCAGGGCAAAAGGGAGTGGTCCCATGGTTGTCACATCAAATATGGTTTTGAGAAAATCACAGTTTCGAACTTCCAATGTTTTCAATACAGGTAATAAAGGAAGTAAATAGAAGGGTAAGACCGCATCTGATAAAAAATGGCAGCCGTCCACAATCAAGGTGTCTAATTTACTGAAGCGCAAGTCTGGGATATGCAGTGAGTCAAGCCTAAGCCATATCTCTTGTACTGGGCTATCTTTCAGGTCAATATATCGTTTCTCGTGTGCAGAGTTCAATAACTGCAGACGTAAAAGAATAAATAAAAGAGTACTATTATTCTGTACGAAGAAATGCATCACGAATCGCACGAATTAACTAATGTGCTCTCAATTTTTAAAGTGTAATTATTTTTAAAATAATAAATTTAAAAAGTAACAAATTTCCGATTATATTCCAGATTTCCGTTGGATGCTCTCTCACCAAAATCCTGCCTTTCAAAATTATTTGCATGGGTGATTTTTTTTTTATATCAATTATATCCTATACACTTTTTACATCGATGATAAATATAATTTATATAAAAAAAAGTGACATTTTTATCATTTGTATTTATAATCAATATAAAAAATTATTTTTTACATCAATTATAACTCTAACCAACCAATGTAAAAAAAAAAACAACCCACGACATATCAATAATTAGTATAAAATTGTATAAATTAAAGACATGTAATGAGTAAGGCTATAATTAGTATAAAATTTTATAAACTTAAGACATGTTTGTTGTTTTTGCTATAACAGGTAAGATTATTACTCCTTTAAAATAAAAATTAGTTTCAATTTTATGTATAAAAATAGTAAATATTTTTAAAAGTTAAATATTTAAATAATTTTTTAAAGGAAAAAAAAAATCAGCTCCTCCTTTAGTTGATTTCTGGATCAAGGCGCCTGAAGATAACAGTTTTCACTTTTCAACTAGATGATTATAGTACATTCATTCTACATTTATCATGAAATACACACAATGAAAGTATTTTCTAGAATATTTTTTATATACCTTTGTTGCACTAAAAAAAATAGGATAATTTGACTTGTATTAATCTCTTACTTTGTCCTCAAAAAAGAACCCTTACTTTTTTAGTACGCTAAATTCACTAATATTTAAATAATATATTTTTATATGCTTTACTTATATTACTTAATTAACTTTTATTTATATTAATAATTGACAATAATAATAATATACAATGAATCTAAACTCCTTCAAATCACTCTAAAAATTATTTAAATATCTATTTAGTTTATTTTTATGTATAAATGAAGAAATAACAAAAAGTTAAAGAAAATAAAAAAAATGAATCTATTTAATAACAAAAAGTTAAATATTTTTAATATATATAGGAGTGGATTAAAAAAAATTGATAGTTTCTTTAATTAATAGGTGTGATATAAATAAATTTAAATGGTTTACTAACAAAATAGGATCTGGATCCTCTGCTGAAAGATTCGATTAGGTGTATTATAACAACATCACATCAATATCAATGAAAATAATTGAAAACATACCTTTGCCAGAAATGATTGCCGCATGGTAGAGTTCAGGTCATTTTCCAATTTGATAGCATCAAAGTCATCAAGTTGAAGTAGAAGCAACTTGTCTGCTTTTAGGGTACCTGGACAGAATGTTTCCATCCAGTCGCAATCGATTACTGACAATTCCTCCAAGGATGGCAAACTTAATAAACTTCCTCTGTAGAACCTTCTCAGCTTTCGTAATTCATACAGTATCAAACAATTGAGCTGTGGAAATATTATTTCATTCTCATGTGATTCACCCCCCTCCTTAGAGACTACCTCTTCAATTGAAGCACACCAACTTATCTCCATTCTTTTGAGTTGACCCAAACTTCTTGCTGTTGAGGATGTGAACAAATATTGCAGGCAATTGCATGTTTCTACTTGCAAATATCTCAGATTGGAGAAAGACACTGTGCATGGTACCGAGTCTCCTTGAAGGAGTGCATTATAATCCACATTAGGACTTTGACAACCGAAAATCTCCTTGAAGGAACCATCACGCACAACAAGCTTCTCTATATTGGGCACCTCTTGTAGAATTTCATATGGAAATACAACCGACCCAATATGAAAGCACAGAGTAAGAACTTGTAACTTGTGTAAGAGGTTTCTCTGAAACTTAATCAACTCCAGTCCTTTTTCACCGAGTGACAGGCACTGTAACTTTGATGTAGGCTACGAAGAGAAACCGATAACCAAGCAAAAGCAGGTTAGGACAGTTATATATCCACCTCTTTTATTTACAATGAAAAACGAACTCTAATTTCATGATAAAAGATGTCCGATAATTAGTTACAAACTAACTATTACAATAAAATAGGTGCAAACAAGTCAATGTAAAGAAGAAAAAAAGTTCACTAAACCAAAAATGAAAAATAGATAAACCAGGCTAGCTATTAATAAGGTGCATGGAAGGGATTTTGATACGGTATGTGCCTAAACAAATTTATTTATTTGAAGTTTAAAATTTTAGGTGGAAAAAGTGATAAAGGAGACCTTTAGGGAGGCTGTAGTGGTTCCAACGGAGAAGAAAATGATGAAAAATTCAATCCTTTAGATGGTAGGGAGATTGTTTATGAAGATTTGAGAACCATCAATACATGATATTTGATAAAGTAAAATGGCGTGTGTAAAATTCTATGTAATTGTCTGTATTAATAAGAATATAATAAAGCTCAAACCTAAAATGTTATTGTTGCATCATGTACCCTTAAGTGTATTCAAACATAAAAAATGGGAGTTAATAGGCATATAAGATATGTTGGGAGAACCGGGGTGGTGCGCGTCACCTTCTCCACCAACCAAACAGCAAACTGGGGAGTTACAGACTCCACCCAGAATCAAACAGTAAATGCGGAAATGTAAATGAGAAAGAGTAGGAGAGAATAAAACACACACAGCAATGGCTTTACGTGAGAGAAAATCAGAAACTGGAAAACCCACGAGACCTTGTCCAGAAATATCCACTATCAATATAATGGTTACAAATGCACTCCACGGCCACACGCCGGAATAAACGTTCAACCTCACCAACAATGGAGGGAACCACTCTACAAGGGTTGATCACTCAACCTCTCGGGGACTCTCACTCTCAACAGCCTTTCGCCGGAGTAACACTCACAGGAGACACTCTCAACTGTGTTCTTCTTCTCTGAGTCTCGAGTCTCTTTTTCCTCCATCTATAAACATTGTATTTATAGAGAGGGATTAGGTTTAGGGATTTCTGTTCCCTAAACGTGATTGGGCCAAAAAATTTGCCGCCCTCGGGAGTTGAGCCCAAATGTCAACTTTCCTTTTTCACCAAACCTAGGAAAGTGGACCCGGCATTGGAAACGAAAACCTTTCCAACAAGATAGAACACAACATATACAGTAATTAATGTACGTGAAATTCTCACATTTTAATTTTAAGAGCATGTTCATATCATTCATGTTGAACAATGAAAATGAAGTATAGAAACTAATGGTGGCAATTCAATTCTTATAAAAAGTAAGGCAATTATATTTAATTTGCAGGCATCAGATTCTGCAGGAAGGACAAAGTGGTAAGACAATAGTACCTTTTCATCACAGACTTGATCCTCGGTACGTGTCTCGAACATGTCACACTGCAGTGAGGAATAGTAAAAATACTTGAACTTGGGCAAACCTTGTAGTTTCAATGACCTCACACAGGGACACGGGAACGTAAGCTCTAGATTTGCTCCTCTTGGATCTGCATTATCCTCTGCAACAATTTCCATCAATTCCTCACAGTCTTCCACGCGTAGATCTTCAAGTTTCACAAGATCTTTTGCTACTGATGCGGGAAACACACTTGTAAGGCATTTACATTTCTCAACAATAACATCTTGTAGAAGTTTCACGCTTAGAATTCCATGAGGATCTTCATTCCAGACATTCTCCAGTTTTGACAGCTTTGTTAAAGTCAATTTCTTGAGGGCAAAAGGGAGGGGCTTTCTTTCTCTTTCTTGTGTTATACATTTCACGTCAAATATGCTTTTCACAGAACCACAGCCCGAGACTTGTAATTGTTCCAAATGAGTTAAGAAAGGAAGTAAAAAGAAAGGTAGCACAACATCTGATAAAAATTGGCATCCGTCCACAGTCAAAGACTTCAACTTACTGAAGCACCTGTTTGGGATCGGCCGTGGGCGAAGCCATATCGTTTGTATTAGTGGGCTTTCTCTAAGACTAAGAGATGATACAGTACGTGCATACTCCAAGAACTGTGCATGCAAAATATGAAATTAGTGGCGGAATTTGAGAAAAAAAATTCTATGGATTTTTTAATGAACTTAAAGAAAATCATCATATTTTTCTCTCTCAAAATTATAACAATTTGTAGAAAAAATTCACAAAAAAAAACACAATTCATAGAAAAATATGAATAAAAAATGTACAAGAAAAACTTTCAAATTCAAGTCATATTAAATAAGTTTTCCAATACCAGAATGAGGATATAAAATTTAAACAAACATGGGTTTAACAAATGCAAAAAATAGTTTTATATCATAAAAAAAATACGTAATAATGTTATCAAAATAAAAATTTAATACAATATTACTATAAAATTGTTTATAATGATATAAATAATAAAGAAAATTATTAAAATTGGCCTTTTATGTTTTTTTTCATGAATGACTACAAATTTATCTTACTTTCTTAAGAAAATGTTATAAAATGAACACTACAATTATGCACATTTTAATAAAGAAAACTATTCATAATATAAATTATAAGATTATATTTATTTTATTATTTCTAGATAAACCATAAGTAAAATCGGCAATTGATGCACATGTGGATGACATTATTAAACTTACTTACTTAAGAATTTTTTTATTAACATTATTTTAAATTGTCAATAAGAAATTTTTAATAATAATTAAATATAATATATATTTTTTATTTGAGACTATCGTATTAATTAATAAGCTATTTGCTATATTTTAATAACAAACACTTAATATCTTAAAACACACTAATCAAATAAATATTTGATATAATTAAATATTTATAAAATTAATGATTAATAAAAAATGAATCCATAAATCTTGATATCTTGATACAGAGATGACTTCCATCAATAGCTAGTTAGCCAAGATGACTTCCACACCTTCGATGATGATGTTGTTGTCATTGTCACCCCAAATTAAGTCAACGCCAAAGAATCAGACTCGAACTATGTGCCAAGACAGAGATCATTGCGTTTATGAGTGAGAGGTGTTAGGTATGGAGGGAGCAATTACGACAGTTGTTTATTATTATAAAATTAAATTCTAGACAATTGCAAGTTTCTGGGGACCATTAAAACATTAGGAAGCACTAAAAATTGATCAAAATCATAAGCAAAAACAGCATCCTAGCATCATCAAGATAATGTAGACGGTAGATTGTAGATCCATGAGAGAGAAAGAAAACAAAGATATCCTGATAATTGGCATAAGAAAACTTGACGGGAAAGGATAAAGAAAGCTTAGAAGGATCACGTAATTAATTTATTTCACTTTTAAATCTTTTAAATTAAAATATTATAAATCATTAGATTAATTTATATCAACAGTTTAGATTAGATGTAAGTGTAATTACACCTGATATAAACAGATTCTATCCCAATATAATTTAAATATGTTACTAAAATTCTTTTTATATATCTTCTTGTATTTTTAAATATTAGCTAAATGATCAAACTTAATTTTTTTTGTCTCATTTGATCCATCATTTTCAACATATATCTTTATTTCTAACTTGAATTTAAGTATTTTATTAAGAAACATCAATAATTTAAAATAATAATACTAATAATAATACATCCTAACAAATTATTTTTCATAAATTTAAAATGTAATTTATGTGTTGAAAAATATTTATTAGAAAATTTAATTATAATATAATTTATAAACTTAAAATATTTGTTTATTATAAATTACAAATTCTTGTTGTATAAATAAATATTTATTATAAATTATCAATAATGAAATTATGGATGATTGTTTAAGAAATATTTTATTATTTACTGTTACGTGTAAGAATTTCATTTTATTTTCACTTTATTCTATATTTTAACAAAAACGAGAAAAATACATTTTCTCCTTATTTGTCAATAAATGACATTATTTTCATGAGATTTTTTTATCAATTAATATTCATTGTTAGTTTTTTATTAGAATATTAACACGAGAATTCGAACTCAAAATCTCTTTCATTCTTCTCCCTTCAAACCCTTCTTCCCAATTACAAAATCAACATTATAAATTATAAAACCTCTCATGTTACTTTTATTTTATATATAAATAGATAGTCACAAATTAGATGAATTAATGAATTTGTTATCTTATTATCACGTTTATATACTATTTTATATATGTAAAGTCAAATGCAATTTGTTTCACTTCACAAATCAATATTTTAGTTTTTAACTCCTCATCTTTTTTATATTATAATTTTTTCGTCCTTCAAAATTTTTGTAAAAAAAATATTAATTTAATTAAAAATATATATATTTAAGTCATAAATAAATGAATAAAAGTACCTTGTAGTTGAAAGCTTTTTGTATGGTGGCATTCAAGTCTCCTTCCCACTGCCATTTGGCTTCCTCTTTTCCATCAACAGCAGCAACTATATTTTCTAACTTTGGTGCTCTTGCGCCACCCTCACTGAATCTTTGCATCACTGGACATTCGCTCACAATCAATGTTTCCAATGACAGAAATTTGAATTCACAGTTCTTGTAACTGCAAAAACTTTTCAGCTTTCCTAACCTCTCAAGTTCTATACTAACCAAATTGCCAAACACAATTTGCTCTTCTTCATTTGCCTCATTGGTTACTATTTCCTCTACTTCATCACATTCGCTTATCTTCATGGACTTAAGTTGAACCAAGCTTTTTGCCGTTGAGGATGCCATTAAATTCCTTAATCCACCACAAGAATCTACTTTCAAATCTGTCAAGTAAGCCAATGATATCGAGGGAGGAGCCAAATTCCTCAATTGGTGGCACCCAAATAAGTCCAAAAGCTCTAGTCCCTGCAGAACTGAGTCTCGTTCAAATCCTATATCCTTTATCTCTGAGCTCCACAAAACCAATTCCTTCAACTGTAATACGGTTCCCAAACGTGATGCTGACGACTCTAAAAGAAAATCCTCTATCTTTGACCTTGACAAAAGTAACTTTTCTAGATTTGGCATTCTGTACAGAATCTGGCAGAGACGTTCACCATCATTAACTTTCGTCAACCTAAGCTCTTTTAAACGGTGCATTCGATGCTTCACAGTGTTGCTCAATAACCACTTCTGTGCTTCGTCAAAGTCAATATCCAAACACTCCAAGTTGGGAAATATCTACAGAAAAATTAAAAGTTAATAGTACACTATGAAGAAGGAAGTTATTGTAAGCCTATCCCTGATCGAGCACCCCTTTCCATTATTGTAAGAGAATTTACACACACTTACATAGGAAAATATATTGCATTTCTCTCTCTTTGCTGCGTTAATTAAATTATAATTAATCAAACATTCCCTTTAATTCTAAATTTTAAATAAAATTGTAAGCCACAATGAGGAATTTGGATTTAGATGGTTTAAACAAAGAGGGATTGGGGGACGACATACATTAAATTAATAATCAATTATAAAAGTTGTATCCATATTATATTATCGGGCTATATCTTTTTTAAGTATTTCTTTTCCTATTTATTTGTATGCCATACATGTTACAATAACATTCAGCATTTTGTTTTTCCTTTATGTCTCACAATATATGATCGACTATTCCTTACCTTTTCAGCTGAGAAAACTGCTTCATCTTCTGCATTGGTCGTTTCTCCTGTTGGGAATGTTTTAAGCTTCTTGTTACATGTGTCTACTACCAACTCCTTCAATTTTGGACACTCTATAGGATGTCTTCCCTTGTAGAAATGCTGGATGCTTGATAGGTGATATAAATTCATGTAGGTTAGTTCAGGAAACACCAATTGTGCAGTGTTTGTTTCGGATCCATCTTCACAGGCAACAATTTCCACAATTCCATCACAAATTATGACCATCATGTATTCAAGCTTTGGAACATCTTTGGCCACAGAAGCTGGAAATACATTCCTCAGTCGTTCGCAATCAGCAACATGTATTCTCTGCAGTTTTTTGAAGTTAAGAATTCCCCGTGGATCCCTGCTCCACACTTGCTTCAACTTTGGGAGTCCATATACAATAACAACCTGCAAATTTGTGTCTATCCCACCAGATGCATCTATTTGCTGAGAATCTTTGATTTCAAAAATCACTTCAACTGACTCACAATTAAAAACATTCAAGCTGTTCAAACTCGAAAACCATCCTTCCATGTGACTCGGAAATATTTTTTCTAATTTATTGCAATTATCAATGTTCACAGAAGTGAGACTAGAAAAGGAATCAGCACTCACTTCAGCTTGCCATATGTCTGTTAACTTATCCATTTGGCTGAGGTGGATTTCTTCCAACTTAGGAAAGACGTAGACCTGCACTTTGATGCAAACAAGCCATTATTAGGTAATGAGACTTAACAGAAATGTACAAGGAAGAGTGTGATCAAGAACTGTATACATAACATTTAGTCAGTTGCAAAAATTTACTTATTTACAACTATACACACCTTGTCTGCACAATTTCCTTCTACGCTAAAAATCTTCTCCATCATTTTACAGTCTGTTACAACGAGGCCTTTCAGTTTCCTCAAACTGCTGGCCACGGACAATGAGCACAAATATCTCAAATTATGACAATGTTCCACAACTAATTTTATTAAGTTTTGAAAGTAGAAGTTTGACAGGGGCTGGTTGCTCCATATCTTGTGGATCTTGTTCATTGAGATTAAATTCAAGTTCTCTAAGTTTGGTATTTCGACCTGCAAGCACATACACAATTAACATATTTACAACTGAAAAATAATTAGTCACAAACTAATTAAAAAATTTAAAGGAAAAATGTTCACTATCATACCAGTTCACTAAAAAGAGGAGGAGCTATCTCACCATGCTCATTCTCTATAACAGTAAATTGTAACTGATCCCTGTTTGTAAAAGACCCCTCCACTGTGGTACAAAAACTAGTGAATGATGATAATGATTCAAGTGTCAAAGACTTCAACTTAAGAAACTCAATTTTATCAGAATTGTCAGGTATTTTAACGATCTCCTCTAAAGAACCACAATGGGAAACACCAACTGTTTCAAGACTCACAAGCACTTGACCTTGATGGTTTTCAATTTAGTGAACGAGCAATCTGTAAATGGACTAAAGCATAACATCTCTGTACCTGAACTAAAATGTATCATCTTTATCTTTCTTAGTTCGTAGAGGCATAGAGATTCCAATTTGGGAAAAACATCCTGGGGAT
>QARZ01039778.1:0-62548 GCA_013407115.1 Glycine latifolia
ACTGATATTATTAATGTTAACGCACCGGAGGCCTACGGGGTGTTACAGAAACAACATACAGACTCAAAAACTAAAACAGAAAACAGATAGATAAAACAGAAAATAGACTCAAAAATTAAAACAAAAACAGCAAACAGAAAGGTAAACAGTAAACAGAAACAGATAAACTGAAATGTAAAAAGAAAACAGATTTTGTAATCCTTCACCCCACACTTGAAATGCACATTGTCCTCAATGTAATCATGCAATGAGATGCAAAAAAAGAGACAACAAATAAAAAAGGGAAAAGGAAACTCCCCAAATGTCATTCAAGACACATCATCACATAGAATTGGCAAGACCAAAGAGAGGTTCGCCACAAGCTCCTCCTCCACTAGCGGGCTCTCATGAAATAGCTTGAGTTGGTGACCATTCACTTTGAAGACCTTTCCGGTAACTTCATTTTTAATCTCAGCTGCACCATGGGGAAAAACATTAGTAATAACAAAAGGTCCATTCCATCTAGATTGAAGTTTACCGAAAATAAGCTTGAGGCGAGAGTTAAACAATATCACTTTTTGGTCAATATGGAACTCCTTCCTAAGAATCCTAGAGTCATGAAATCTTTTCACTTTCTCCTTGTAAATCTTGGAGTTATCATAGGCTTCTAAGTGGATCTCTTCAAGTTCTTGCAATTGAAGCTTCCTTTCCATACTCGCTTCATCAAATGCCATGTTACAACTCTTCACCGCCCAATAAGCACAGTGCTCAATCTTCACCGGAAGGTGGCATGACTTACCAAAAACCATCCTATAGGGAGATATTCCCAAAGGTGTTTGGTAAGTAGTCCTGCGAGCCTATAAAGCATCTTCAAGTAGCTTGCTCCAATCCTTACTATTGGTTTGCACTACTTTTTGTAACACTTGCTTTATCTCTCTGTTAAAAACCTCTGCTTGCCCATTAGTTTGGGGATGATAAGCTATAGCAACTCTATGCACAACCCCATACATCTGAAGCAAGGATGTCAATGACCTATTATAGAAATGGCTCCCCTGGTCACTGATAATGGCTCTAGGCACACCAAACCTGCAAAAAATGTTGGATCTCACAAAATCCACAACAACTTTAGAATCATTAGTTCTAGTGGCCTTAGCTTCAACCCATCTGGAAACATAATCAACAGCAAGCATAATATATAAAAAACCATGATAAATAGGAAATGGAATCATAAAATCAATGCCCCATACATAAAAAATCTCACAAAAAATAATAAGCTGCTGAGGCATCTCATGTCTACGTGTAATGGTTCCTCCTGCTCTCTAACACTGCTCACAAATGGTGGTAAAGTGATGAGCATCTCTAAACAAAGTGGGCCAATAGAACCCACAATCCAATACCCTCCTAGCGGTCCGTTGAGGACCAAGATGACCGCCAGTAGGTGTGCCATGACAAAACTGAAGAATAGACTGAATCTCATGATCTGTCAGACACCTATGGATCACTTGATCACTACCAAACCTCCATAAATAAGGATCATCACACACATAGAATTTAGCATCACTCTTAAGTTAATCTATTTGAGACCTAGATGCATGAGGTGAAACAACAGATGCAACTATGAAATTCACAATGTCAGCAAACCAAAGGGTGATATGTGATGAATGCAAGTGCATCAAATGCTCATAAAGGAAATTATCCCTAATACAAAAGGATTCAACAGGTCCCTCAATCTTGCTTAAATGATCAACAACCAAGTTTTCCGAACTACTCATGTCCTTAATCTCAATATCAAACTCCTGAAGGAGAAGCATCCACCTGATTAATCTAGGTTTAGCATCAGGCTTCTTCAACAGGTACTTCAAAGCTGCATGGTCAGTAAAGACAGTGATATGGAAGCAAAGCAAATAAGATTGAAATTTATCTAAAGCAAAAACAATAGCTAAAAGCTCCTTCTTCGTGGTGGTGTAGTTAACTTGGACTGCATCTAAAGTACGTGAAGCGTAAGCAATGACATGGGCAACTCTCTGTGACAACACAGCCCCAAGTGCATAATTAGAGGCATCACACATGAGCTCAAAGGGAAGTTCCCAATTTGGTGGCTGCATGATGGGAGAGGTCGTAAGCTTTTTCCTTAAATCCTCAAATGCCTTCTTGCAAGGCTGATCAATCATAAAGTCTACGTCCTTTTGGAGAAGCTTGGACAATGGCAGTGCAATCTTGCTAAAATCCTAGATGAATCTCCTATAAAAACCTGCATGCCCAAGAAAAGAACGCACTTCCCGCACAAAAGCAGGGTAAGGTAAAGAAGTAATAACATCAATCTTAGCTTTATCGACCTCAAGATCTCTACTAGAGACTAAATGCCCTAAGACTATACCTTAATGTACCATAAAATGGCATTTCTCAAAGTTAAGAACAAGGTTAGTCCCAATACATCAATCAAGAACTCTAGAGAGACTATCTAAACATGCATAAAAAAAAGGAACCATAAACAGTTAAATCATCCATAAACAATTAAATCATCCATAAACACCTCCATGCAACACCCTAATGAATCAGAAAAGATACTCATCATGCAACTTTGGAAGGTAGCAGGTGCATTGCATAGGCCAAAGGGCATCCTAGTGTAGGCAAATGTGCCAAATGGACAGGTGAATGTGGTCTTATGTTGGTCCTCTGATGCAATATGAATCTGCATGTAACCAGAAAATCAATGAAAGGGAAAGGAAATGGTCCTTACGAGTTGCCTGGTTAAGTCTCCTGTAGTCAATGCAAACTTGCCAACTGTTGGCTACTCCAGTCGGAATTAACTCATTATCCTGATTTTTCACAACAGTGATACCCAACTTCTTAGGGACCACTTGGACAGCTGAAACCCAAGTGCTATCTGAAATGAGATAGATGATCCCTGCAGCTAGTAACTTCATCACTTCCTTATTCACCACATCAAGAATAGTGGGATTCAGCCTCCTCTGTGGCTGCCTCACCGGCCTAGAATCATCCTCCAAGAGTATCTGATGCATGCAAATGGAAGGATTTATTCCAGAAAGGTCAGCAAGTGTCCATCCAATGGCCTTTTTGTGGCCTCTCAAAACATGCAACAACTTCTCTTTATGCTCAAGTGATAGGCTGCTAGATATGATTATTGGAAGTTGCTGAACATCATCTAAATATGCATATTTAAGGTGCTCAAGTAGTGACTTCAGCTCCAAAGAAGGTGGCAGAATGGTGGAAAGCAAGGAAAGGTTGGTGGCTGAGGGAAGGGAGATAGGAGAATCAACACTGGTACTTGTATCTGAAACATAATCAGAATCAAGTGCGGAGGAAATCTCCACACAAATACTACACATAACAGCAGAATCATCACAAGTACAATTACAAGAACCAAAATCAGAAAAATCAGAAAGTCAATCAGAAATATCTACACTATCCACTGCAACATCAATGATATCAAGAAGAATGACAGAATGTTCCTCTATAGGATGTCTCATGGCCTCAAAAATGTTAAACTGGACAACGTCATCACCAAACTCCATGGAAAGAGTTCCTGCATACACATCAAATTTTAGTCCTGACTGTCATCAAGAATGGTCTCCATAGGATCAATGTGGAACCATGGCTGGAAGACTCATTCTCCATATCCAATATGTAAAAATCTGCAGGAAAAATCAAATTATTAACTCGCTCCAGCACATCTTCAATAAGTCCAAGTGGAAGTGCAACACTCCTATTGGTTAAGTGAATGACAACACCATTGGATTTCAAATCACCAAGATGTAATGATCTGTAAATTGATGTGGGCATGACATTAATAGAGGCTCCAACGTCACACATGGCATCTGCAAAAGTACAATATCCAATGGTGCAAGGGACAATGAAAGTGCCAGGATCCTTACACTTCTGTGGCAAGGTGGATAGTGGAATGGCATCAACAATTTTGCCCTGTATAAGTGCAGATACATTTCTGCCCATCTTTACTTGTTCATTTCCCTTCAGCTTCCTCTTGTGGGTGCACAAATCCTTCAAAAACATTGCATATTTTGGAATCTGTTTGATGGCATCCAAGAGGGGAATGTTGACTTCCACCCTTCTGAAAGTCTCAAGCAGATCAGAATCAAACTCCACTTTCTTTGCAGAAATGGATCTAGAAGGAAAAGGTAGAGGAATATGTATTGGTGCAGAATCTATTTTGGCACCATCATCAATTTTAGCACCAGTATTTGGAAGCTCCTTGCCACTCCTCAAGGTAATAGCACTCACATTCTTTGGATTAATAACTGGTTGTGCTGGAATGTTGCCAGAACCTTGCTGCTGCATCTGGTTGACAATTGTAGCTAACTGTCCAATCTGAGTCTGTAGGTCTTGGATGGTGTCACTGACATTTTGTTGAAAGTGAATGTTGGTGGTTGTCATTTGCTTCATCAAGTCCTCCAAAGAAGGTCCAGAACTGGTCTGCACAGGTTGTGCAAATTTAGGTGCAGGCTGCTGGAACTTGAAAAACAATAAGAATACCCACAATAACCAAGAAGGGGGTGAATTGGTTTAAACTTGGTCTTTTAAAATTTATTTATAAAATCAGAGTTAAAGGATCTTATTCACTGTTAAGCCAAGCATGCTTCAAATCAATCAAACCACTCATCCCAAGAAATCAATTGCTTAAAATAGGACTTGTTGAGTAATGATAATAATACCAAGAACAAATGACCAAGATAACTAGTAGAGATAGAGGAATAGAAAAACCAAAACAAGAATTTATACTAGTTCACTTCTCAAGAGAAGCTACATCCAATTTCTTCTAATCAACACTAGATTAGAGTTCCACTATTATCAAATTTTAATTCTTGCAAGCTTTACAACAATCACCCATTATCAAACCTAGATAAAGAACAAAAATCTAAAACCTATTAGACTCCTAGTGATCAAGAACCAGAGAACACTACTCTATTCTTCCCCTAGAGAACCCTACTCTAGAAAAAGCTTCAAAGAACCTTTTACAATAGCTTCAAATAATCAAAAATAAAAAACAACGAATTTACAATCAGAGATAATGGAGAGAAACAACTTGATGATTCAATGAATGTGAATGCATATGGTTTACCAATCAGAGTTGAAATGCAGAAATTAATTTCAGAACATATTCTCTAAAACTTCTTTGAAAAACCTTGCCCAAGAAATCATTCAATACTCCAGGAAGATTAAAGAGTGGGACAAGAAATTTGTCAACCCAGAAAATCACTTTCTAACTTTAGTGAGTGATGTAATTCAGGAAGATGAAGTGTAATCGATTATAAAACTTGGTAATCGATTATTCCAGTCCATGTCCACCAATTCCAGCACCTCCCCTGAGCCCGGTGGAACCCAGCTAATTTTATACGAATCTGAAACCAGATGGGTTTTGGAACCCAGCTGATTCATAAGAACCTAGAAACCTGGATGGTTTTGGAACCCAGCCCGGGTTGACTGCAGTGTTATTAAATCTGGGAACCCGACAAGTTGTATATGAACCCGGCGTAACCCGACACCGGGTTGTACCTTAAAAAAATGAAATGAAATGTTTAAAAAGATTTTTTTACCTTGTGTAATCGATTAATTCAAAGGTGTAATTGATTATTCCAGTAAGCTTTATTTTCTAAAATCATTTTAAACAGAGAATAATCCATTATTCTAACCCTGTAATCGATTACATAAGGTCAAATTTCATTCTAAAAGGTTTTTCAAGCACGCTTAATCGATTATCCTGAGCCTTAATCGATTATAACAGTGAATATATCAGTATGAATAGGAATTTATGCAGCACAATTTTGAATATTGAAACATATGTGATGATTAGTCAAGTGAGATGCAATTTCAAATAGATAAGCACATAACAAGCAAGCTAGTAAATGTTAGACTCATCAAGGATACCTAGCATGTTCCTAAGAGTATAGAATCTATCTCTAGCCAGAGGTTTAGTGAATATATCATCCAATTGATTATGAGTATCAATGAAATCAATTTTGATGTTACCTTGTTGGATGTGATCTCTAAGGCAATGATGTTTTATCTCAATGTGTTTGGTCCTTGAGTGCATTATTGGATTCTTGGAAATGTTGATGGCACTTGTGTTGTCACATAGCAAGGGTATTTCTTTTAATTCTACACCAAAATCTTGCAATTGTTGCTTTACCCAAAGTTTTTGAGCACAACAACTTCCAGTAGAGATGTACTCAGCTTAAGCTGTTGATAAAGAGACATAAGATTGCTTCTTGCAATGCCATGAGATTAGTGAATTGCCTAGTAGGTGACAAGTTCCACTAGTGCTTTTTCTATCCAATTTGCACCCTGCAAAGTCAGAATCTGAATATCCAACTAAATTAAGTGATGCACCTTTGGGATACCAAAGACCAACTTTTGGTGTTGATTTGAGATATTTGAGGATTCTTTTGACTGTAGTGAGGTGTGATTATTTGGGATTTGCTTGATATTTTGCACACAAAAACACACTCAACATAATAGCTGGTCTACTAGTTGTCAAATATAGTAAAAATCCAATCATTCCTCTAAATTTTGACTCATCAACCTTCTTTCCTTTTTCATCTGAATCAAGATAGGTTGATGTTGCCATTGGAGTTGCAGCATCTTTGCTTTTCTCCATTTCAAACTTTTTGATCACTTCAAGGCAGTACTTGGTTTGATTTAGAAATGTCTCATTCTTCATTTGCTTCACTTGAAGTCCAAGAAAGAATGTTAATTCTCCCATCATTGACATTTCAAACTCATTTTGCATAGAGATAGCAAATTCTTTGCACAATAATTGATCAGTTGAACCAAAAATTATTTCATCAACATATACTTGAACTAGTAAAATATAATTGCTTTGCCTTTTGATGAACAAGGTTTAGTCAACATGTCCTCTTGTGAAAGATTGTTCAAGCAGAAATTTGCTTAATCTCTCATACCAAGACCTTGGAGCTTGTTTTTAACTATAAAGAGTTTTCTTAAGTTTGAAAACATGGTTTGGATATTTGAAATCAACAAAACCAGGAGGTTGCTCCACATTGATTTCCTCCTCAATATATCCATTTAAGAAAGCACTTTTAACATCCATTTGAAACAATTTAAAATCCATTAAACATGCATATGCAAGTAATAACCTAATGGCTTCCTATCTTGAAACTGGTACATAGGTTTCCTCATAGTCAATGCCTTCCTCTTGGTTGTTACCATTTGCAACCAATCTAGCTTTGTTTATGACTATGATTCCACTCTCATCAAGTTTATTTCTAAAAACCCATTTAGTGCCAATAGGTTTGAGAGAAGAAGGTCTAGGAACAAGTTCCCAAACTTCATTTCTCTTAAATTGATTCAGTTCATCATGCATGGCATGCATCCAATGTTCATCAATTAAGGCTTGATCAATATTCTTAGGTTCTATTTGTGAAACAAAATCCATATCACAGCAGAGATTTCTCAATGATGATCTAGTAGATACTCCCTTTGAAACTTCACCAATTATATTGTCAAGGGAGAGATCTCTTGTAGTTCTCCAATCTTTTGGCTCTTGGACTGGTGTTGATTGTTTTGTTTCAACAATTGGTTCTTCCTTTTCTTTATCCATTGATACATTAAGTTGAATGAACTCTTCCAAATGACCTGTATGAATATCACACTTCTTTTCCTCTTTAGAGGGATTAAATTCCTCACAAATAACATGAACTGATTCTTCCATGCATAAGATTCTTTTATTGAAAACTCTATATGCTTTGCTATGTAATGAATATCCAAGGAAGATGGCTTCATCAGCTTTAGCATCAAATTTTCCAAGTGATTCTTTACCATTATTCAAAACAAAACACTTGCAGCCAAATGCTCTTAAATTAGAAATGTTTGATTTTCTACCTTTGTATAGTTCATAAGGAGTTTTCTTTAAAATAGGCCTTATTAGTAATCTATTCAAATTGTAGAAAATTGTACTTACAGCATCTGTCCAAAAATATTTAGGCAAATTTGTCTCATTAAGAAGAGTTCTTGCACCTTCTTCAAGGGATCTATTTTTTCTCTCCATAACACCATTTTGCTAAGGTGTTCTTGGAGCTGAAAAATTGTGGTTAATTCCATTTTCTTCACAGAATTTTTCAAAATGTTCATTTTGGAATTCTCCACCATGATCACTTCTTATTGATATAATTTTTCTTCCCTTTTCATTTTGAGCAAGTTTGGCCAATTTTCTAAAAGCATTGAAAGCATCACTCTTAGATCTTAAAAACAAAGTTCACGTAAACCTAGAGTAATCATCAACAATGACAAGCCCATAGTAATACCTCCTAAGCTCATAGTTCTAGAGGGACCAAATAAACCTATGTGAAGTAATTTAAGGGGTCTTGAAGTAGTAAAAACATTTTTACTTTGAAAAGAATTCTTTGTTTGTTTCCCCTTTTGACAAGCATCACATAATTTGTCCTTTTTAAACTTGAGTTTGGGTAAGCCAATGACTAAATCTTTTTTAATCAGCTTGTTCGTATGATGCATGTTAATGTGACTTGCCCTTCTATGCCATAGCCAAGATTCATCAATTTTACTTATTAGGCAAGAAGTGTTGTGAAAGAATGCATGATCTATGGAGAGTAAATAGATATTACCTTTTCTTTTACCTATATGAATCACCTCACCATTTTTCCCATCACATATCATGCAGCAATTGTCATTAAATGATACTTTGAACCCTTTATCACAAAATTGGCTTATACTTAGAAGATTGTGCTTTAAACCTTCCACATAAAGAACATTTCTGATTTTTGTTTTAAAACTATCTCCTATATTTCCTTCTCCAATTATCTTTCCTTTGTTGTTGTCTCCATAGGTGACAAATCCACCATCTTTAAGAGTCAAATTTGTGAGCATTGACTTGTCATTGGTCATATGTCTAGAGCATCCACTATCAAGATACAATAATGATGATCTTGCTCTTAGACATACCTACAAAATTCAAATCAGTTTACAAAGGAAGGTACCTAATTGAGATTGGGTCCATAGGGGTTAGCTATTTTATTTTTCTTTGGCACCCGAATGCATTCTCCATTTGGCACATCGAATCTCCTAGCATAGCATCTATTAGATATGTGACCTTTCTTCCAATAGTTACAAGGTACAGTTTTTTATGCTCTTTCGAAATGAGTCATGTGATTAAGCTTTGTTTTTTAAACAACTTTTTGATATTTCTATTTTGGAGGCACAAACTTGGTTTTTTAATAAGGTTTTGATCCATGTTTGTAACCCAATCCAGAAGTATCTCCAACATATTTTTGCACACTTAGCATTTCAGCCAAATTGCATTTTCCTTTATAAAGCCTTTTCAAGAAATCAACCAAGTAATTATTTTCTGAAAGTACTACCATATGTTTTTCACCTTGACTTTTTTTGAACTCATCAAACTCTTTTTGCAAAGCATTGTATTTGTCAACATTAGATGAAAAAGAAGCACATACACATCCATTCATTTTGTAGCTTGAAACAAGTTTTTCATTTTCTTCTTTCAAGGTACAAATTTCAGTTTGCAATTCAGCAATTTTTGTGACATGCCATCTAAGATTTCCTTTTAGCCTATTATTGGATTTTGCAAGCTTTTGAGCCTCTTCATGCATTTCTTGAAAAGCACCAACAACTTGATCAAATTCAAAATTTACCTCAGTTTCAGTTCTTGAAGATTCATCATCTTCATTAATTGTGGAAGTGAAACACACATTTGCTTCTTCATTTTCAGTGGATGATTCAGAAGTTGTTGACTTATTGTCTTCCCAAGCTATATAGACTCTCTTAGGCTTTCCTTCTTTCTTTATCTTGTTTTCACCTTGTTGCTTTTTCAAAAAGATAGAACATTTAGATTTAATGTGGCCAGACTTACCACATTCAAAGCAAGTGAAGTTGTTGTCACTCTTTTTGTTGTTGTTGTTGTTGTTCTTTGTGAAGTTTCTGTTCTTGTTTCTTCTTAAGAACTTGCTGAACTTTTTGACAATTAGATTCATGTTGTCCTCTTCATCTTCTTCACTTGAGTATTCCATCTTTTCCACCTTTGAGGATGCAGCTTTCAAGGCTATGCTTTTATGTTTCTTATCTGCATCTTCTGCATTGGTTAGTTGTGACATTTCAAGTTCATACTCAAAAAGCTTACCAAAAAGTGCAACCATGGACATTTTGGATAGATTTTTTGATTCTTTGATTGCTGTCACCTTTGGTTGCCATGGTTTTGTGAGACACTTCAAGATTTTGATGTTCAACTCTTCAGCATCAAAAATCTTTCCGAGACCAAGAAGATGATTTACTATGTGAGTGAATCTTGTTTGAAGCTGAGATATGTTTTCTGTGGAGTTCATCTTGAACATTTCATACTCATGGATTAAGGCATGTTTTCTTGATCTTCTTACTTCATCTGTACCTTCATGAGTTATTTCTAACATCTCCCACATCTCCTTTGCACTTTTGCACCTAACAGTTCTAAAGAATTCATCAGAGGAAAGTGCAAAAGTAATCATGTTCTTAGCTTTAAAATCATATTGAACAACTCTCTTTTCAGCATCTGTCATTTCATCCCGTCCTTTGGGAATCATATCATTACCAACAGTTTTTATAGGAATCAAAAGGCCTTTTTCATTTGCATTCCAAGCACCTGGATCATTTGATTGAATAAAGATTTGCATTCTATTTTTCCAAAAACTGAAGTGCTCTCCTTCAAACGTCAGAGGATGATGGAGGGAGGCACCCTACTTGAAGGTAATTTGTGTGGTATTCATTTTCTTTTTAAAGAAAGATAGTGATCTTGAATAACACTTAAGAACCTACTCTTGATACCAATTGAAAAACAATAAGAATACCCACAATAACCAAGAGGGGGGGTGAATTGATTTAAACTTGGTCTTTTAAAATTTATTTATAAAATCAGAGTTAAAGGATCTTATTCACTGTTAAACCAAGCATGCTTCAAATCAATCAAACCACGCAGTGAAGTTCATTTTGGAAACAAGCTTGTGTAATCAATTACGATTTGTGGTAATTGATTAAAGCAATGAGACATGCTATTTCATTTTTACTATGTAATTGATTACAAGAATCATATAATCAATTAATATGTTCTACATGGCTTTTCCAGATTTAAAACAAAGCATATAATCGATTAAAACACTGTATAATCGATTAAAGTAGTAAGATTTCATTTTTCCAAAAACATTAACCATGACTTATTAATTTCTTTTAAAAACATGAATAGCTTTAATACTTTAATGAAAACATGTAAGCATGTTAATGACTATGTGCATGCAATGCAAGGATCAAAAGATTGGCCTCTCATACACTTAATTTAAATTACAATCTTCAAGGCATGTAAAAAGCTCAAAACTTTCTTCGAAAGCACAAGCTTCATCTTCTTGTTGCTCCCCCTATATCCAACAGAACTGTGGCTGTTGTTTGAACGAAGGAGCTTGGTATTTGCTGGTGGAGGGTTGATATTGCTGCTGTTGAGGTCTGAATGGCTGTTGTTGAGGTTGTGGACCAGGATCATACCTCAAATTTGGGTGATCTCTCCAACCAGGATTATAAGTGTTGGAGTAAGGATTATACTGTTGTTGAAGTCTAAATGGCTTTCCAGGTTGTAAGGCAGAAACTTCAGCAGCTTGTTCTGTTTCTTGTAGAGTGGGACATGAATCTATTAAATGATCAGGTGCACAACAAATATCACACAACCTTGGTTGATTGGTTGCCATCACATTCTGCTGTTGACCAATGGCAAGCTGTCTCACAAGGGATGTCAACTCTATCAGTTTGTTCTCCAACCTCTGGTTATCAGCAACCATAGAAACAAAAACTTCATTTGCAGCAGCCTTAGATCTTGCAGCACCTCTAGCACCAAATTGTTGATAATTGGTTGCCATGTTAGAAATCAACTGTCTTGCAGCAAGAGGAGTCTTGTCCATCAAAGCGCCTCCACTAGTTGCATCTATCATACTCTTGTCCATTAACATCAAGCCTTCATAAAAATACTGGATCAATAATTGCTCACTGATTTGATGGTGAGGACAAGTAGCACACAGCTTGTTGAATCTCTCCCAGTACTCATATAATGTCTCTCCAGCTAGCTGCCTTATACCACAGATTTCTTTTTAGATGGAAGCTGTTCTGGATGCAGGGAAGAATTTCTCCAAGAATCTTCTCTTCATATATGTCTAGGTGTTGATAGGATCTGGTTGAAGGTACAACCAATCCTTAGCTAGATCATCCAGTGAGAATGGAAATGCCTTCATCTTCACATAGTCCTCATGAATGTCATGTGGTCGCATGGTGGAATACACCACATGAAACTCCTTAAGATGCTTGTGTGGATCTTCACCTGTGAGACCATGAAACTTTGGAAGCAAATGGATCAGTCCAGATTTTAGCTCATAACTAACCTCAGTCTCAGGATATTGAATACACCAAGGTTGGTAAACAACACCAGGTGTATCCAATTCCTTAAGAGTTAGGTTGTTATCAGCCATTGTATCAACAAAAATTTCAGAATCAAGATGTGCAAAATTGGAAATAGACTCAGAAACAGAAGACTTAGAAAACACTACACTACTATCTAGGACTACACTATCAAATTCATCTAGACTAATATTATGTCTGCTCAATCTGTGAAATGTCCTATCTATTTCAGGATCATATGAATGCAAATCACTTGGTGTGGACCTAGTCATGCAAAGTTCAACTCATAAGGGACAAAAACACAGAAATCACGTAAATGTCAGACAACTACTCTACCAGGACACTATTCACAATATATGCTTAAATGAAACAGAAAATGGAAAACTACCCCAAAAAATTTTAGAAAAATTTAAAAACACCTCAGTAAATATCTATAAATCATGCTTGATTTTTGTAATTTTTTTGGTGATTTTTAAAAATCATGAAAACACAAAATAAATTCAAAAGTGGTCTAGATCATCGAATTTGGCAATTTGGACGCCCCCTAACTGTGTTCATCCTTTATAGGTCATCTTGATGTATTAATTTTCTCCATATTTTGGGAAAATTTCTGCCCATTCTGAAATAATTTGTTGTGAAATGACCAGAATGCCCTTACGCTAATTGTTAAAACTGTGCTAAAACGCCTACTTAGAGGTCGAATTTGCCAATTTAAACCCACACCCTACCCTTAAAGGGGTTATTTTTGCTTAGAATGGGGGATAAACTTTGGACACCAAGTTTCACAGCCAAACTCCAGAAGACCGAAAAATTATGTACAGCAAATTACACAACAAACACAACTACACTACACCAAATATCTCCCTACTACTCCTCTATTTTTTCCCTGTTTTCCTCTTTTTTTCGCTATTTTTCACCAGCACCTCACACACACTTCATAGCAACCAATAGAAACAAGAAAAATATGTAACAAAGTGCAATTGTGTAGCAGGATGTAAATATGCAATGAAAGTATATATATTTTTTTATATATTTTACTAATGCTATTATCTAATTATGAGTGAATTAAAGTTAGCACACAATGAACCGTGTCCCTGGCAACGGCGCCAATTTTGATAATCGATGTCGTATCGCTTCAAAATAATTAAACTACACTAATTCTGTAGCATATGATTAACCTAGGTCAACTCAGAGACACAATCAATATGGTTCCAACTTCAATTCACTAGTAAATAATAGGGGGATTTTTATCAAACAGTTTGTATGTGATAAATGAAAACTGTAGAAAAACGTAGCAAAATAGAAACTAACAGAATTGATAATAGGTATTCTAAAACAGATTAAAAAGCATCAATCCAATTCACCAAATCAAGCAATACGAATTATCATAGTTCTCAGATAATGATTTTGTTATGAAAGTTCATTCAATTTCATTAGAAGCAGTTCAATCGAATTAACCCCTAAATTAATTGAAACCACAAACCTAATTGAAATATCATCCAAATAATCTATGATTAAAATTCAAAATTAGGAAATGAATCCATAACCTAATCCTAAACACATTCATAATCATGAAAATCGAATAGAGGATTGAAAAAGAAAGTGAACATTCACACAGAATTTAAAATACCAAACCAGAACTCAAATTCTCCTTGCTTGGGCTGGATCCTTGGATTGATTGATTGTTTAGCCTTCCATGATCATTATCAATAAAAGCCCCATGAAATTAGTGCAATAAAATGGAAGAATAGAAATGAAAATGAGGAACAGTGAAGAACAATGAAGAACAATTGAGAGAAAATAAGAGAAAAAGTTTTAATTCTAAAAACTTCTAAAAGTCACTACAAAATATGTTTATGCTAAAATGAAGTGTGTCCATCCAAATAACTAAAATCACTAAAATATAGTGACTGAGTCAGTAGGAAAGGACGGGCCATAATTGAGCCCAACTAATCTAACTAATTACTAATTACACCAATTTTGCAGCCCAAAATTCAAGTGCAATGGTTCTGACTTCCAAGCATAAAATGACCCTCAAAATGAAAAAATTGGCCTTGGCTTATCTCTGACAAAATTGTTTATCTTTTCCTTATCTTTCCATGGACTACTCATATGCGCCATTTGTAGTTCTATAGAGCACTCTAGGTCCTGTACAAGGAAGATAGGTCAAGTAAGCAAAACTCCGAAAATAAGCAACAATTATCAATTAAGCCCACTCGTTTACCTAAGGCAAAAACTGAATTAGAATGGGAAAATAAAATTCCAAGAGAAGTCAAATAAGCTAAGAATAAAAAAAATATTAAACTAAAAATACTCAATCAATGTACTCTAAACAAAATTCAATAGCTTATTTTGCAATGTACCTTTCAACAATGGATGCTTCAAGACAGTGTAGATTCTTTGTATACCCTTTTAAGATCTTCATGTATCGCTCAATCGGGTACATCCATAGTAAATAAACGAGACCACACAATTTAATTTCCCTCACCAGATGAATAATTAAGTGAACCATGATGTCAAAAATGAAGGAGAAAAATACATCTCCAACTAACACAAGATAATAGCAGTCTTGTTTTCCAAGTCATCTAACTTTAGAGGGTCAATGACTTTCCTTCATATGAGATTAAACAAAAAGCACAAGTGATTTATGGCATGCCTAACCTTGTTAGGCAAAATGTCTTGTATCACCACGGGCAAGAGTTGTTGCATCAAAATGTGACAATTATGAAACTTTAAGCCGACTAATTTTAGATCTTTCAGTTGCACAAAGCTCTTAATATTTGAATAATATCCTTATGGCACTTTCACACGACGCTGACAATGACAAAAACTTGTCTTCTCCTTTCTTGACAAAGTATGACTTATTGAAGGCAAGTATATTTTCTTACCATCAGACCTTGGATGTAATTGGTCATGTATACCCATCTTGACGAGTATTCAAACCATCCTTTGTCTTGCCTTGAATGTTAAGAAGCATGTCAATCACACTATCACACACATTTTTCTCCACATGCATAACATCAATACAGTGTCTAACATCTAGATTGGACTAGTATGGAAGATCAAAGAATATCAACATCCTCTTCCATATGCAAGTTTTATTTGTCAACTTCTTTTAGGTCTTTCCAATTATACTATTGATGTTCTCAACCCGCTAAAGAACCTGCTGACCAGTTAAGGATATCAGCATAGTTTCATGCTATTGACTTCCATTAAAAGCTTTTTTCAATCGCTAGTAAGGGTGATAAGGTTTCAGAAAACGTCAATGTCGAGTGAACACTACTTTTCTTGCATGTTTCAGTTGTACGTAACTTATGTCTTCGTAATAGATAGGACATGCACGATGACCCTTAACACTGTATCCACTTCATTTTCTATATGCCGAAAAGTCATTAATGGTACAAAATAGTATTGTACACAACTTGAATGTCTCATTTCGATACCCATTAAACAAGTGAATCCCCTCATCCCACAACTTTGTCACGTCTTCAATCAAGGGACTGAGATAAACATCGATGTAATTTCTTTGCTGTCTTGACACTGATATCATCATAGACAACATCATGTATTTTTGCTTCATTCACAACCAAAGCAAAACAAGCCACTAACTGTGCTTAGTGCTTAAACTGCCAAAGGGATTCATTCCTTCAGTGGAAAGTCCAAGCCTAATATTTCTTGCCTTCTTTGTCGAAATTTGGATTCAAACGATTAATCTTCTTTCACTAGGAGGAATCAACCAAATGGCAGAGCATTCCATTGTAGTTTCTCCCATCTGCATGCCATGTAAGGTCTTTTACATCACCTCCATTAGCAAATAGACGCTTAAACCTTGGAATGATAGGAAGATAACACAAAACCTTCGTTGGAGGCATTTCTTTGTCCTTTCGTCACTGCTACACTCATCATCATCCTTCAATTTGTACCGTGATACCCCATACCTAGGGAATTTATGCATTTTTCAAACTCATGTCTGTAGAGTATTCAATCATTAGGGCATGCACAAATATTCTGATGCTCCATACCCATCGGACATAATATCTTCTTCACCTCATAGTAACTTTTTGGCAACGTGTTTTCCTCTAGAAGCATATCTTACAATACCTTAAGCAATGAAGTGAAACTTTTGTCACTCCACCATATCTAGCCTTGAAATTAATCAGACTTAACACCACTAAAAATGGTGTCAATGACTTCTTGCACTCAAGATACAAAGGCTTCTTCGAATCATTTTCCAATGTATCATACACAGGGGTAGGTGCTTGCTGAAAAGACTCTTCTTGTCCAAGATCACAAATCATATCCTCTAATCGATCTCCCATTTCTACATCAATTGGTTCAGTTTAGGACCCCCTCTGTATGTCTGTCAATTCACCATGCCATATTCATGTCGTATAATTCTTCTTAATCCCATCACATAGAAGATGTTTCCGTATGTTGTCTAATACTTGTCGTCTCCCATTCAAACAGTTTATCCGAGTACAAAAATAGTTTCCATCCTCATCCAGGCAAGTTCTTTCGAAGGAAAATTTCAAGATTGTTCAACCCCTTCCTCTTACGCAAGGCTCATGCAACTAGCATTCATCCAAATTCGATCCATCTAATAACTCTGTGATACTCACAAAGTTATTCCATGCTTGAAAACCTCACTTTTTTCATTAAAGGTGTGACCCTATCCCATTCAAAAAGACATTTTTACAGTAGATTCATACGTAAAGGTTAACTCTATTTTCTTAGATTTGACAAAATTTTGACAAAATTTTGCATTGATCTCCAAGTACACGTCATGAAAGCGGTGACATGAATTTCACCACAATCAAGTATGCACTTAGAGAATAAAGTGAAATGCACAATACCTAAATTTCATAAAACTTAAGAAAAGAGAGTTAACATATACGCACGAATCTATTATAAAAAATTACTCTTCCCAACTGTCCAAACGGACAATTCAAAATTCATTGCAACGATTAATCCAAACTGTCTGAAAGAATCCTTGTATTGAATCTCAAACGAAAAACTAAGTTTCACTCATAATGAACATAAATTGTATATAAAGCAAATCACATAATACAAGTTATAAATGCATTTGGAAAACAAAAAAGGTTGAAAAGAGTATGAAAGACATTCGTACCTATGATGATGGTCACTAACAATCTCCAACAATGAATATCGTGATGACAATGTAAATAGGAAAAGGAAAAGTGCCTACAAATTATGACTGTTAAAATGCACGTTAATTAATTTATAGCCAAAAGCGTTTACATAGTTAGAGAACATAGTTAAGACCGTAAATATAACATGGTAGAGGAAAACAGAAATGGTGTGGTTAAGTTGAAGAAAAGAAAATGCTTCATTAATATATAATCTTAAAACACACTAAGTTAAATATTTAATAGAATAATAGTAACATTTAATTCTTAATTAATTATATTTATTAAATAATTCTAAAAGACTTCTTCATAAATATGTATGACATAATATAAATATAATGTACTAGGGAACGACAATGGTTAAGGACTCACTTTTTAAAGAAAACAACAAAATGGAAAAAACGTGAAATATAAGGTAAAAAAATTTATGAACTTAATACATTAAATTATTTATTTTTTAAGATAATTATTTTAAAAATTAATAAACTTATAATATAGTATGTTATGATTAGATGATTACCTAAAAAAATTTAAGGATGGACAATTTATTATAATAAAATAAATTTAGAACTCTTTTTCTCTAAAAAAATTTAATGATTTATATAGAATTAATTATTTATATTTATTGTACTAATAAAAAATATGGAAACACATTTAAGGATAGACAATGACTTTTATAAGTAATAATATATTAATAAAGTGTAGATATTTTTTTTACATCGTTAACAAAAGAAGTGTATATAAGTTTTACATTTTATTTACAATTTAATATAAGGACTAATAATATAAAAAATGATAAACGGGGGAATAGACCTTCATTATTTACAATTCTTTATGCGTTTACAATTTCCAATTTAAGATAAGGAAAAGTGATAACTGATATTTATTTATTTAGTATTTGGCTGTGAGGATGAAAAAGAATAAAATTGTGACAAATGAAAAGAAGTAAAATTGAGTAAAAAGAGAGTGAAAATAGAATTTATCTGGTGAAAATAAAAAAATGAAAAAAGATAAATATTTGAATTAAAGTAATGGTAGGTTAAGAAAAAAAGAAAATATAATATGAAATAAAAATATATTATTATTATTATTATTGTAATTATTTGTTTTATTATACTAGAATCAATACGTTTTGATTTACAAATTAAAAGCTGATAATAAAATAACTTTTACAATTCTTCCTTACAATACAATTTAAAACTTCTCATATGATTAGCCTATAGAAACTGCCTACCCACTAACTTTTATCCAGGGAAAACATTTGGAGTTTTTCAGTCATTTATATTGCGTGCTCTTTAATGACAATTAGATGAAAAAACAATAAAATAATAATTTTTTTATCACGTGGCAAATTTACCTCAAAGCAATAATTTTGTTAATAAATAATTACTTATTCAAAGTCTTTATAAATTGGTCAAAAAGTCAATTATGGTAATGGAAGAGATTTGAAAATTTCCCTATATCTGAATATTATATTGTTTTAATTAACATTTTTCAATTGTGTGTAAACAGAGGGTGTGATGGCAGGAGCCAAGGCAGCAGTTGCCGCTAGTATTGCCACTGCCATTCCAACTCTAAGCAATCCTTCCACCTATTCATTTATTTTTTACATAATGTTCTCATGAATCATTATCAGTTTACAATCAAAATACTTTGGGTGCGGAGCAAGCCTACACTGGCTGACATGAAGAAAATGAAAAACTATGCAAGCACAAGTTTGAAAGTATTCTCAACTCATCATTCATCACAATTTAATGTTTATTCACCTTGTTTGGATAGAGAATTTTAATTGGGGAAAGTAATTTATTAGGGAATTTAAAATTCTTTAATTTAAAATTCATTATTTTAATATTTTTTATATGAAGAATTTAAATTTTTAGAATTTTAAAACAGAATTTTAAACAACTTAAAATGTGAAATTTGAATTTTCTTTTAAAATTTGAGAAATTGAAATTTCTTCTTCTATAAAAGCTCTAACTGCATCACTCTTTATTCCGTCTCCATCACCAATAAGTACTCCGACCTCCGTTACTCTAATGATACCCACCTCAAGCGTCTCTCCATACATGAGGTTCAAAATTTTAAAAATGAAGAAATTCAATTTCTTTATTCAAACACAAAATTTTGAAGATGAAGAAATTAAATTTCTTTATCTAAACACAGAAATTTGAAAATAAAAAAATTTTAATTGATGCATTTTAATTTTCCTGAATTTTAAAATACTCCATTCAAACATACTCTAAAAGAATTCTTAAGCCAGGGGTAATGCCTCCTGCAGTGTCAATTCATATGCTATAACTATTAGCTTCTTAAAATCACATTCAAAATGTGTAGCCAAACACACTAATAGAATCTTTTACTTAGTACTTGGCAAGAAAGCCAAAAGATCTGTTCATCCAATAGTGAAAAATGATAAGCTCTATGTACATAAGTTGTTAAATCATTCGCTAATGGCAAAAATTATTCTAACATATAGAACCATCATGAACCTTAATACATAACCTTTACATGGTAAAAACAACCATCAAGTTGAATCCATCAATCTCAAAATATTTCAAAAGTCTTAATCATGTTGTTCAAAAACACAATCCAACCATCATAAGTTCTAATAGAAATCAGCTGAGAAATTGTATAACTCATACCAATAGATTATCTGAAACGCAATATCCTCTCCATGGTAAAATTCTTCAGCATACTGAAAATAGATAAAAGCTATAAAACTCCCAAGTTTAATGGAAAATATAAACAATTTTTTTAACTTTTGAGCATTAGATCCTGGATACTCATGATTCACGAGTAGTGGCTGACCCTAAAAATGTTGTAGCTGAGGAAACGAATGTAGGGCTGACACGTGGATTCACTGACCTGATGTTATTCTGGTTTTATTAAGATATATAGTGAGTACTATCACATCCTAATGCTTAGTTCTCACATAAAAACAAAGCAGAATGCCCACTTTCTACTGCCTCCTCCTATTTAAGCTAATTCCTACTTCTAAAACTGTAACCATCTAGCTATTCTAACTAATTAGTAACTACTCTCTGGCCCTGTCAAATGCATACAAATTACCCGTAATTGAGAAACATTCAAATCCTTATATATCCACGACTCCAAATAGCAGCACGCAGAACAAGATAGTGACCATTTTAAGTTGAAGGGGCTACATCATAAACTTGTAAGGCACCATAACAGCATTCGTTTATTAAAATTGATACATATATCTTATTATTATAGTTTTTTATACACATAACAACAAAGCTTGCAATATGTCCTAACCTTGGCAGGGTACATTGTACAACCTATCTACCCTCTAAATTCTTAATACCAAAATAGCAAACTGCAAAAGTAACAAAACAATCACCAATTTCTTTCTTTACTAATCTCTTAATTCTTTCAAGAGAAATGTGCCCTAAATGCTTATGTCAAAGCGTAGACGAATTTTCATCCACACTACTTTGCTTAATTCCAATGTTGGTATGTAAGACTATGAGACTTGTTTTGAAAACAGGATCTAATGAAAGCTTAAATAAATTTTCAACTTAAAAACCACAACCAACAAAGTTATTATCTTTAATCAATTCAAAAGAAACATTGCAAAAATGCAAAAGACAAACTAGAACGTGTAAGCCTAGAAATAGAAACCAAGTTTCTAGAAAAAAGACGGAACATAAAAAGTGTTTTCCAATAACAAATAGAAACCATAATTCAAAATAAGTTTAAAAGTTCCAACAGCCTCAACATGTGAACTCATCTTATTTCCAGCATAGAGGCTTTATTCACTTCCTACTAAATTTTGCAGGTTTAGAAAGCCCTGCACATTATTAACAATGTGAATTGTAGATCTTGAATCAATCCACCAAGTATTGCTAGGAGCTTCAAGAAAATTTGATTAAAAACAAGTAAAGGTAAAGTTACCTTTCTATTCGAATCATTTATTGTATTTGGGACAATGCTTCTTCATATGTCCCACCTTCTTATAGAAAAAACAATTCTTCTTTGTTCCATTCCGCTTTATTTGGATAGTCTTGCAAACTATAGGAACACCATCACCTCTTCTTCCATTTCCTTTATTATGAGTCACCATATGAGCACTTTCAGGTGCCTCATGGTTCAATCTCTCTTCCTCTTGAACACAAATGGTCAATAATTCATTAATAGACTATTTGTCCTTATGTGTATTGTAAGAAATTTTAAAAGGACCATATTTAAGAGGAAGTGAGTTGAGAGTGAAATGGACAAGAAATAATTCAAAAATCTCAATTTCAAGGGACTTTAATTTAGCAGCAATATCCCTCATTTCCATAATGTGCTCACACACACCCTTGATATTATCATACTTCATGCTTGAAAGCTTTTTCCATTAGGGTGCTGGCCAGGGACTTATCGAAGCTAACAAACTGCTCCTCAATAGCATTTGTATAAGTCTTAACCTTATCACTTTCAGGAATAGATCCCATTATGCTTTTGCTTATATGAGACTTTATGAGCATCAAACTCAAGCGATTAGATCGCTCTCACGACTCATAGTTTTCCTTATCTACTTGAGCACTTTCTACCGTGGAAATGGGTGGTTCATCAACACATAGTGCCAAGTCCAATTCCATGCGCCCGAATGACAAAAGAATTTGGTCATTCCAATCAGCAAAATTATCACCAATCAACATTGGGATTCCTGACTCTAGCAAATTTCTAGGAATAACTGAAATATAAGAAATACATACATTAATGCTACAAATAAAAATAAAAATGAAACAAGTAAATTCAAACCTTCCTATGGGCAGAGGTGCAAAAACATGCATAGTATTTACGAACTTAATGTACAAACACCACAATAAATCATGCCTATGGGTATAAAAATATCATGATATTTGATCTTTACTAATTATTATTTCCCTATGGGGCAAAATAATAATTCTTTTATTACATTGCTTAGGATGCTATGGCCACTCATGAACACTTAATCTTATAACTTTAAGCATATAATAATTCAATTTTTTTTAATTTCCATCTTTAATGCTATGATTATTATAATCATTAGTTGACATTATTTGTGTAGCTTGTGGATGTTTTTTAATGAGTTACTCCACACGTAATCTTTACTAATATAAGTCTTAACCTTATTGCTTTTTTTTGTTTATCCTTTTTATTCAACAATACTTTTTATATATATTATTCTTTTTTGGTGTATGTTACTATGTGTAATTAACCACGATCTTTTGATTTGTGATGATTAAACATTGTTGATACATGTTGTTTGAATTTTAGCATATATCTCAACATATTTGTAATGGACATTGTATACATATCATGGCATATAATATTTTATTATGTGAATGGTATTATTATCATGTCTTTTGCCGAAACAAATAATGTATACAGTGGTAATATCCTTTTGGCTTATCATATAATGGACATGAGATTTCTAAAGGATAATTCATTGGTTGTTAGGTTGCTATTTATTTATAATTGGTGTAATTTGTAATATCCTCAAAATTATATCTTGAGTTTATATTTATGATTAAATTATGGAAGTGTGATGATATTTGGATACAAGAAGAGTAGGATAGAATTTTTTTTAACACAAGCTTCTCAAAACTGTCTACACTCAAAAACAGTTTCTGCTACCCGAATTGAGAAATTAATTTCTCTCTCAATTCTTATCCAAATTAGGTGTATGATATATTAAAGATCTAGATGTCAACTATAATATAAAAAAATTTCAGATAAATCTAGAGTGTGTACTGCCTGCAATAACAAAAATACTAAGAGATGCCATTATCCTAAGTTGAATTTGCTGGCAGCTTTGGAAGTCTAGATTAAAAATATTATATCTTGAGTTTTATAACTCCAAATAAGGCATGTGATACCTTGTTAGAAATCTTAGGAAGTCTGGTTTAACATACTAAAAGATGAGAATTTTTGGACTAGTAGATTGGTACAGAATAAATAATGAGAGAACCCCATCTGGTTAAGTGTTTCTATCCTTTTGGACCTTTGGATTGGGCACAACTTGTAACTCTTGGATTTTGGCCCAAGGAATCAAATATTCAGCTCCGATTTGGACTATTCAGAAGTGGATTTACGTGCAATAGCCATAGAATAGGCATAGCTAAGTGAACTAATAGAAAGAAAAGTTTGGTAAACCAAAGTCAATGGTAAGTCAATGGAGATAAGCTTTTTGAACCAACCTTTCTAGGTGGCCTTCAATGTGGAAAGCAAGCATTAAATGAAGGAATATTGCTTCAGCCATGTGGGTGTAGGCAAAGGAAATTCATTTATTTAGCAAAATCCACTTGCACTTAAGCCATAAATGAAGGAATAATTGTCATGATTAGATTAGGATAATATCTTCAAGGATAGTTACCTTGTAACTAAACTAAATACTAATCTAGTTTAAATCTAATTAATTCACTTACTATATAACTAAATAACCTAATATAAATAGTTGCTGAACTTCCAAATTTTTTGCACGTATAACTCTAGCTCCAAAACTCTCTCCCACGGCCTATAAGCTTTTCACTTGGTGCTTTGCTTTCAATTCTCATTTCCTTATTTGCTTAGATCGTATCCCCACTTCTATAGTCTTCTATACGTCCATTTTCTTCTTTCTTACATATAAAGACTTTCTTCCTTGAAGTTCTCCAAGAAGGGCAACCACCTACTCAGTCATTTTCAAAATCAAACTCACTTGAGGTAGGCTAGGCTTCAATCTCTAATTAAGAATTTATTTGGACTAATCTATATGATTAAATGTGCAGATTTATGGTGTATTATTTAGGCTGGAAAATTCATGTCATTTGAAGGTTATTTTATGATGTGAAAATGTTGATTTTAACCATAGGATAGGTGATGATTTATAGGCTGGAATATTAGTGATGTTTGGAATCACATTTGATGATCATTGGAAGTGATTTTGATGACATTTGTGCTAGTTGTTCATATTCTTATTATGGGACTGTTTTGTATTAATTTTTAGAAATAGAGGTTGAATGGTGTGTAGTTAAATGGTTCAAATACTAGAGTGATTCAATTTTGAGGCTGAAGTAGTAAGGTGGTAGGTGAAAGGAGATTGAAATACATGCTAGGTTATAATATGTTCTTGTGAAGGTTTAAAGGAATTAGAAATTATTTGAAAAATATATTGTGGTTATTAGTTAGATTGCTAACATGATATTTTTGTAGCTTGATAATACTCAATGGTCATGCCTAAGTTGGTAATGATCTTAGTTAAATAAGGTATGGTGGTTTAACCATACTTGTGGTACGTATGATGTTATGAGGAAAATATTTTCCATAAGGTGGTATGTATTTGCTTATGGATTTTATTATTAATGAAAATGATGGATTTGATGTGATGATATGTTCATTCATGTTTCCGAGTCCAATATGAGATTTGTGAAACAAAATCTGATACTACATCCTATTATGACCAAGCTTAAAAAATTTAAATTTACAATATTTTGTCACAAAAAGCGTTAGCGACGGAATTAGTGACGGTCAGTTATTGGCACCGTTAGCGTGAGAATGCACCAGAAGGCCATTTTTCTCTGGAATCTGGCATGATCAGCGTGAGAGTGGTGCCATTAGCGCCAGAGTGCTCCAGGAAGCCATTTTCCACTAGAATCTTGCGCGGATAGCGTGGAATTGGCGCGATCAGCATGGGGACGCGGGCAGGACCATTGTAAAAGGCCAATTCTCACGAAATTAGGGCCCAAAGCTTCACCTTCTTCCTCTTTGTACGTTTCTACCATTGATAAGCTTTGAAAGCTTCATAACCACTCATTCTTTGACCAAAACCTTTAGCACCCAACATGAAAGTTGAAGGAAATCATCCAATGAGTTAGATTCCAACCTCCATTTTCCTTGAAAACCATCAAACGGAGAGATCATTTTCTCTAGGGAACTTCACAAAGTTTGGTTTTGGAGGAGAAAGAAGGCGTTTCAAGGACACCTAAGCTTGGAGAAGTTGTCTTCTAGCCTTCCTTGACGTTTTAGAGGTAAGAAACGCAAGTTTTACCAATTAATTGAGGATTTGTTCTTGAGATGAATAGTGACCCATTTGTGTTAGAGTTGAAATTAGGCTTGGGTCCTTTGGAAAAGTATGCTTAAGAGGTTGTTGTGATGAAGGTTTACCCTTGAAATATGATTTTTATGGACTTTGGAATTTGGCTCTAAAGAATGTATGTGTAGGAAGAATGTTGGTTAAATTGATGATATTATGATGTGCATGAACCTTGGTGCTTTTACAAAATGCGTTTAGGAGATTATATAAACGGTGAAAATGTGTTGAACTAATCGTTTTAGCCATATTGATAATCTTTGAGATTTGACATGGTGAGAGTTTTGAACTCTTTGAATTGGCTTATGCAGAGTCTTAGGGAGACTCTAGTGCCTTGGTTAGGCCGAGATAGATCCTTCTGGGGATCTTTAAGTCACCAGTTAGGTGACTAGTCCTTATAACTTGAAAATAGTGTAATAATGAGTTATAATGAAAGAGAATAGTGTTTCTTTTTATTCTAATGGTTGAGAACCGTTGTTCATTACTTGTGTGCCTTTGTATAGGGCATGACACCGAGGGTGTCAGTGGCGGAGACCACAGTTCAGGGATTGAACAGCAGAGCACTGGTTTGCCAGGTAAGTTCTTTGTTCTTGGGAGTGTTTCCCAATGCCTGAGTTCCACCATACTCCGAGGGAGTGATGGTTGCATACATGATTCATATGCATTGAATTGGATGTTACAGCTTTCCTCATGATGATATGTATGCTTGTTTCTATGCTTGCGTATGGTTGTTTTTCAGATAGATCTTCTGGCCAGTTAGATAGATATGAACCTCCCTAGGAGTAGAGCGCAACTCCTAGTCGGTTTGCTCACGCCAGATGCATACGGGGTGTTACACATCCAGTACGAGATGTAGGGACCAGGTGCAAATACATGGAAAAATCATACATGTTTGTGTAAGACGATCGTATCGTCTACATCCAGTACGAGGTGTAGCTATATATAGTAAGATATGTAAAGGCCATGTGCACCTTGGAAAAATTCATTTCATGCATTCATATAGTTTGCATAATTATTTTATGGATTCATTTGAATATATATTGATGATGTACTAATGTACTAACGTGTTTGGTGGTTTATTTTTGCCTACTGAGAAATTTTATTTCTTACTAGATTTGTTTCATTTTTTTTAGATGGCAACAGTGGTCAGTTTCCTTGATGCCCTGGATTGGTGGTGGTGTAGGAATGAAGATATGAATTAGGCTGGTGTATGGAAAATCATGTACTTGTTTAATAATGAATTTTGTAACAAGGACTGTGGCTACGTATAACATATATTAGTTTAACTACTTCTATAGTTTATATGTTTTAGAATTTTTACTAATATATGCTTCTTAAAATTAAACCCTAATAAAAATATAACATCTAGAATAATTTTAGGTCGTTACATGATTCAATTGTCATTAATTGTTATTATTTTGGTAGCCATATTTCAATTGAAGCAATCATTTGCATTTGCCATTAATATAATTTGAATTAAATTTCAAGTAATTGATATTAAACAAGATATGAAAATAAATGAGATATATTTTTTTTAATTTCATGAAATCATTTATTGAAATGGCAAATCAACATGAAATTTATGTCACACTATTTTTTTAAAATTTTCCATTTTTAATGTTATGATCATTTGACATTATATGTGTAGCTTGTGGGTGTTTCTTAATGAGTTAAAATTAAATATGATATAAAGCTTGTGTATGATTTGATTTTTGAATACTTTTGGTTTGTGGATATGAAACTTGCACTCAACTTTATAATTTGATTCATGTTATGCGACCAAATTGGTTTAAAACATTCATCATAAGAGGTTATCTAAGTTTGCGCATCTTTGTGACTCTTGGGGCTTGCATATTTGCATGGTTGTTTTAGTTTGATTTGGATAAAAAAGTTTTGAATTATTATATGCTTAAAGTTATAAGATTACGTGTTTAGGGTGACCATGGCAATGTTAGCAATGTAATAAAGAAATTATTATTTTGCCCCTTAGGGAAATAATAATTAGTAAAGATCAAATATCATGATATTTTTATACCCATAAGCATGATTTATTGTGGTGTTTGTACATAGAGTTTGTAAATTCTATGCATGTTTTTGCACCTTTGCCTATAGGAAGGTTTGAATTTACTTGTTTAATTTTTGTTCATAGCTTTAATGTATGTATTTCTTATATTTCAGTTATTCCTAGAAATTTGCTAGAGTCAGGAATCTCAATGTTGATTGGCGATAATTTTGTTGATGGGAAGGATCAAATTCTTTGGACCTTGAGGTCCATGGAATTGGACTTCGCACTACCTATGAATGAACCACCCATTCCCATAGTAGAAAGTGCTCAAGTAGATAACGAAAAATATGAGTGATGGAAGCAATCTAATGGCTTGAGTTTGATGCTTATAAAGCCTTATATAAGCGAAATCATAAGGGGATCTATTCCTGAAAGTGATAAGGTTAAGACTTTTATGAATGCTATTGAGGAGCAGTTCGTTAGCTCTGATAAGTCCATGGCCAACACCCTAATGGAAAAGCTTTCAAGCATGAAGTATGATAATATCAAGGGTGTGTGTAAGAACATTATAGAAATGAGGGATAGTGCTGCTTAACTAAAATCCCTTGAAATTGAGATTTCTGAATCATTTCTTGTCCATTTCATTCTCAAGTCAGTTCCTCTTGAATATGGACCTTCTAAATTTTCTTACAATACACACAAGGAAAAATGGTCTATTAATGAATTATTGACCATGTGTGTTTAAGAGGAAGAGAGACTGAAGCATGAGGCACCTGAAAATGCTTATATGGTGAGTTATAATAAAGGAAATGGGAGAAGAGGCAATGGTGTTCCTGGAGTCTGCAAGGCTATCCAAATGAAGTGGAATGGAACAAAGATGATTTTTTTTCTGTAAGGTGGGACATATAAAGAAAGATTGTCTCAAATACACTAAATGGCTCGAAAAGAAAAGTAATTTTACCTTTACTTGTTTCAAATCAAATTTTATTGAAGCTCCTAGCAATACTTGGTGGATTGACTCATGATCTACAATTCAGATTGTTAAGAATGTGTAGGGCTTTCTAAACCTGTGGAATCTGGTGGGAAGTGAACAAAGCATTTATGCAAGAAATCATATGAGTTCACATGTTAAGGCTATTGAAACTTTTAAACTTTTTTTTGAATTATGGTTTCTATTTTTATTGAATAAACAGTCTTTTTTCTAGAAACTTGGTTTCGGTTTCTAGGCTTATGCTTTTTGTTTATCTTTTCATTGTTGCGATGCTTCTTTTGAATTGATTAAAGATAATAAAGTTTTTGGTTATGGTGTTTATGTTGAAAATTTATTTAAGTTTTCATTAGATCTTGTTTTCGAAGCAAGTCTCATCCTTACATACCAGCATTGGAACTAAGTGAAATATTATGGATGAAAGTTCATCTATGCTTTGGCATAAGCATTTAAGGCACATTTTTATTGAAAGAATTAAGAGATTAGTAACATAAGAAATTCTTAGGAATATCGACTTTGCTGATTTTAATACTTGTATAGAATCCATATAGGGAAAACATACTAACAAGACCAGTAAATGTGCTAAAAGAAGTAGTGAGCTTCTTGAAATTATTCATACAAATTTATGTGGACCATTTCCCACACCTTGTTTAAATGCTCATAAATATTTTATTTCATTTATCGACGGCCACTCAAGATTTATGTATCTTTATCTTCTATAAGAAAAATCTGAAGCACTTGTTGCTTTTAAATTTTTCAAAGCCGAAGTAGAAAAATAAAAGGAAAATAAAATAAAGATTGTAAGGTTTGATGGAGGTGGGGAATATTATGGTAGGTACACAGGAAAGGGCAACAAGCCAGTCCATTTGCAAAGTTTCTTCAAGAGGATGGTATTGTTTCCCAATATATTATGGTGGGTACACCACAACAAAATGGTGTTGTCGAAAGAAGACACCATTTGAAATTTGGCATGGATGGAAACCTAGTTTAAAGCATTTACCCATATTAGGTTGTCTAGTTTAAGTTAGGATTTATAATCCAAAAAATGGGAAATTGGACTCAAGAACCACTAGTGGATATTTTATTGGATATCCAAATAACTCCAAACGTCATATGTTTTATTGTCCTTGTAACAACCGTTTCTACTTCGCTTTTATTTCGTATTTATTTTTATTTTTAAAAAAAATAGAAAAAAATGAAAGTTCCAAAAAGTCTCGGTTTATTTTAAAAACGAATTTAGAAATTAAAGTTCAAATGAAAATTTCGTTGTTTTACGAACGAGTTCTACGCGTTATTTAAATTAAATAGCTCATAACGTTCATATAATCCATTCATTATTACTTATCCAGAGTCCCATATATAAACAGTCCACAATACAGCACAAGCATAGATCATCAAAATCAGGCAAACAGCACATAATCTTCATCCTATCTTCTCGTACGGCATCCATATCGCTGCTTTTCTGCTCGCCCACAATGTGGGGTCATCACAGGTGTCAACCACCAGATACAACACAGGGTCAGTCTTGATAAACAAAATTTAAATATTAACAGATATAAATATACGTAAAAAGTGAATTCAGAGGATTTATTTAGTACGTGTACTAAACATTATTATTTCCTCCTCATGTATCATCTCTTCTCTTCTCACCCACTCGTCATGAAATGAAAGAAAATGCATGCTCATCTTAGTACATGATGCATGACTGAGATCTCAGCAACATCTAAATAATTGTGGCCACTGTCAGATAACCCCACCCTCACCTTAGTGGAACGAACTTATCTAGACAGTCAGGGTAGCCCAGGGGCGCATAGGAATGTCACCTCCACCTATGTGATCATCATGGTGGTGTGGTCCTCCCTGTCTCAACTACCCCCAAGTTCAGAAAACATCACAGCTGAACGCCTAGACTCAGTTTAGTTATCTGACACCTCTCTTCATGAGGTTTAACATCATCAGCAACTTGTACCCCACCGGGTACATGCACATGGAATGCATGAATGATTCATTTTTCATCTTGTCAATTATTATTTTATGTTTATCACAACTCCATCACCCATCACAGATCATCATTACAGTCTCATCTCAACATCACAGATCATCATCACAATCTCATCTCAACATCACAGATCATCACATGATACACTTTCCACATCATTTCAATCATCTTGATTCATGTATAGATACTCTTTTCATCTGATTTTCTCATCACTCATCACGTATGCATTCTTTTGAATCACATCAACATGTTAGATTTTCATGGTTCACTACAACATCATTATTTGTATTCATTAATCACGTTGTGAACTTTTATTTCTTTAATCCTATATCATGAATCACACAAATACATCACACCACTTAATGCTTCATTCCATAAATCTCGGTCATCATACCACCACAAGCAAACAACAATTTACATACAGCAACAGCATACATACAGAATTATTATTTTACAGCAACTAGCAACAACAGCAACAACATTATACAGAATTATTAATTTTACAGCAACATACAGATTTAATTACTTACAGTAACATACAGATTTAATTACTTACAGCAACATACAGATTTAATTACTCTTTTAAAATACAGTCAAGGAATGAAAACATACATTAAACATAGCTTAAGGAACCATATATATTTTGTCCATTAAAATTAGACCAAACAATTAGTCAAAAGAATATGAACAACAAAATACACACTCAAACAAATTTATAAACAACAAAGTGTTTAAACACATAGGTACCAATTAAGGAGTTATTTAGCCAATAAACTTATTCAAAACTCCTCTAAAACATAAGTCTAAACTATTAAACTTTACACCTAGAAAATTAAATTTAGTGTCAACTTTCCAATTAATTTATCAACTTAAAACGTTATTAAACTAGGCAAGATTTAGAGTTAATATTTACACTTTGATTCATCAAGACTTCCCTATAACTAATTTTAAAACTTCCATCATGACAAACTAATTTGAAGTTCTCTTAACTTAGCCTTAATCCTTAAACTATTCTAATCAACTACTTAAGCAATAATATTTGAACAAATAAGAACTAAGAGTTTAATACAATTTATCATAAATGAACTGATTCTTCTCTTTCTTTTCTATTTCTTTACTTAATTCTTAACTTAATAAATTAGTAAGCTTAACTATGAATTAATTAGAGGTAAGCTAATATTTAAATTCTATTTATCAAAACTTCCCTTACCTTAATTATTTCCTCAATTTGAACAAGCTAGCCTCCTTTGGTTCCTACTCCACGTGAGCTTGCTCAAAGCTTGGAAGGATTTCTTTTGGTGCAAATGATAGCTCAAGATGGGTACACGGTTAGAGCTTTGTAATTCCTAAAAGCTAAAAACAAAAGGCAAGTAGTAGGGCTTAAGGAAGTGCACGGTTTGGTGCCTTAAAATTTGGTTTCAAGAAAACAAAAACAAAAGGCAAGGGAAGGGCTGCACGGTTTCTCTATGGCTGACCCAATATTGTTCCCATTCCCTTATATAGCTAAATCAAAAGATCAAAGCTTGCTTGCACGGATGGGAGGCTTAGGGATAAGTCCATGTGACTTTTATTCCTTGCCATTTAATGTTGATTCCTCTTGTTCCCTTTCAATGCACGGTTAGTCATAGGCTTGGAGGAATCCAATTTGCATTTTTCTTCCTTGCATTTAATGTAGATTCCTTTGGTCTAAAAAAATCTGCACCATGCTTGATTTTATTCCTTGGCCATTCCACCGTAGCAAGCTTCTTGGTTGCCAAATAATGTTTGCTTAGTTTATGCCAAATAATTTTTGCTTTATAGCTTGTTTTCTATTGGTTGATGGCCTAGATTCCTTGACCCACTTCTTTCAAATAAGTTGCACGGTTTGTAGTTTCTTTGGGATGAGCTTGAGTTGATTTTTTTTTTTCTTCATTTAATGCATATTCTTCTTGTTCCCTAAGACTTCTACTTGCTTGATTTTGATTGGCTATTCCCTTTCTTTTCTGGACTTTGACCCCAACCATCTTGACTTGGCTATTTCAAACATGCTCTTCTCAATTTTGTGGGCTGCCATGATTTTTTTCTACTTATCACCGTAGCATCCTTTCTTTTTAAGCCAAATCTTACACTTATGAAATATCCATCCTATTTTCTTATTGGTCAATTTCTTCTCAATTGATAAAATTACTAAACTATCTTAATAATGATATCTATTTATCCCAAAATTAGTAGAAAATTTCAAAGATTACATTCATCATTTTCCTATAGTTTTCTGATACTTAAGTTAGTCTGTTTTGAGCTCTTTTTCAAAATTTCTATAAAAATTCCTAAAAATTACTGTTTAGGATTTTCTACCCCTAATCATGTTAATAATGTGTTTTCTAAAGGTGTTCTATCCCATACTCAGGTTCCCACGATTTTCTAAAGTCATCTTGGTCAGTTTTGACCCAGGGCATTTTGGTCATTTCTAAAATGTCTAGGGGTATTTTCGTCCTTTTCCTTAATTTCTTTTGTACTATCACTAGTTAATGCCTTACCCTAATAATTGACTGTGATTCCAAAATTTTGGGGTGTTACAGTCCTTCTCATACTCCATATGTTTTATGGAAATGAAAAGTTTCTTGAAGATCATGAAGTTAGTGGGAGTGAAAATACTTAACATGTGGAATTCGAAGAAATAAAAAAAAAATCACTTGTGAAAGAAATAGAGTTGACTGATATTCAAAATAATCAACATGATATTATTGAACATCAACAACTCATCAACAACCACATGTTGGGGATATGCCATATGAGTAACCCATTGATAAGTGCCTATCTTAGTGAAATTAGGGTTATATTAAAGGCACTTATCTTTCATTTTTACTAAAGAATATCTATAAAAAACTTGCCCTAATATAGTTAGTTTGTATTTAGTGCTTAGGATAAATGTTGTGTTCATATTCTTGAAGATTTATCCAATCCTTTCTTGCTTTTTGATAGGTTAAAGGATTTATGAAACTTCTGAACACATAAAGCAAGCAAAAATGGATCAGAAAGTAAATATGGGAGGTATAACAAGTAAAATTGGCCCAAAATCCATCAAGGCCTAAAAGATTCTTCTGGATGGTACATTTAACTCGCCCAAGCGAGTGAAACATGCACAAAACACTCGCTTGGGCGAGTGGCTTCTGCAAGTGGGCCTCCAAGTGGGCCAAGTGGGTTTTAAGCTCGCCCAAGCGAGCAAACAAAAGGAAAAACACTCGCTTGGGCGAGTGAACTCGAGCAGCCAGCCCCCTATAAATAGCCATGCACCCCCTAAGGACAAAGAAACTTCTTGCAACTCATTTCTCCTCCTCCCTTGCTTCTAAGCTTGTGCTTAAGCCTCATGCTCTTTAAATCTTGTTAGTAGGTAGCTTAGGATAGTGAGAGAGGTGAGGATTAGTGTGGAAACTCTGCCGAAAAGAAACGGTGATGAGTCCTTTCATCTATTCTTCTAAGGAGGTTCTCTCCATACTTGGCTAGCTTCTCTCAAAAGGATTGGATGTAATCTTCTTACCCTTAAGTATCTCTTTTAATATTTATTTATGCATAAGTCCTTTCTATATATTATTGGTAAATTTATTCCGTACTTAATGCTTGATTCTACTTGATCAATAGTTTCACGAAATAAGGTTCTAAGTTTAACTGGAAAGTACTCTTAAAACTTGAACTGAATAATTTATTCTTTACGTTACGTTGCTAGGAATAGAGCATAACGTTTAGATTGCAAATAGCACGCGGATATGATCGTAATGCTGGGATATTTATTTCATATGCGAGGGATCGATATTTGATAAATATTCTTAGGATTCTTAAATACGAGGGATCGATTTGGGGTGATTTTATGTGTGCATCATTAATAATAGAAAATAACTTATGCATGGTAATATTAATTGAATACTAAGGGTATGAAAGATGAAATCCAATCCTACGTTCTTAAGTTAATTAAACTCGTCTTATTATTTTCCATAATCCTCCGTAATTTTCCGTAATCATTCGTAATCTTCCGCACTAAATTTATTATTTCCATTTCTTCTAAATTTTCATAATTTTTGTTAATCCACAACTACATGAAACTCCGTTCACACTCATTGTACATAACTATTAAACTGTTAAGCTTTATTTGAATTAACTAGGTAAATCAAGTCCCTGTGGAGACGAACTTTTATAAATTTTGTAACTTACAACGATAATTGGTTCGCTTGCCAAAAGTCTAACAAGTTTCTGGCGCCGTTGCCGGGGATTTGAGTTGTTTACTCAGTTCTTTTAGATTTAATTTTTCAGTTTAGTAGGACTTTTTCTTATTTTCGTTATTTACTTTAGTTTTGATTTTGTATATAAATTTTATTTTATTTTAACTTCGATGCTTACGAGATATTGTAGTTTGTTCTTTTTCCTTTATGCGAGGTAAGTTTTCTACAAATAAACCTTTGTTTGATCCAGAAATCACCAAAACAGAAAGGAAAAATAGGAAGAAAAAGAAACTAGAAGCCAATAAGTCATCGGAGGAAACTTCGTCTATTGATCCTCCTTCATCAAAAAATCCACCTGTTCTTGATAATATGGTTGATCAAGGGGAAGATGAAAATAGACCACCAAGGAGGACTCTTGGTGACTATGCTTATCAACAAGGCCCAAAGCATTACAACAGCATAGTCATCCCTCCTTTCAACAACAAGGTTGTGGAGTTGAAGCCAGCATTACTCAGTCTAATTGGTTCACATCCCTTTGCAAGGATGGACCATGAGGATCCATACACTCACTTGTCCACATTCATGGAGTTATGCAGTACAATGGGAGCTTCTGACGAAGATGCTGAAGTTGTTTACCTTAGAGCTTTTCCATTTTTTCTTTGACAGGTAAAGCAAAGACGTGGCTCCAGTCCCAACCAAATAAAAGCCTGAGCTCATGGGAAGAAGTGGAGGAAAATTTTATTACTAGATTCTTTCCTCCATCAAGATTCATAAGCGCAAAATCAGCCATTGCAACTTTTTCCCAAGGAGCAGATGAACCTCTCTGTGAGACTTGGGAGAGATTCAAATCCTTATTGCGGAGGTGCCCAAACCACAATTTTGATGATGCTGCACAATTACATATTTTCTATAGTAGTTTGAAACATCAAACAAAGATTATTCTTGATGCCTCAGTTGGAGGAACTGTAATGTCAAAAAGCCCGAAGGAAGCAATAGTAATCATTGACTCCATAGCAGCCAGTGATTACCAATCTCACCATGATAGATCTCCAATTCAGAGAAAAGGTGTAATAGAGCTGGATACTCAAAATGTCATTCTAGCTCGGAATAAATTGTTAACTTAACAATTGGAGGCCTTAACTAAACAAAAATGCCAACTTCCTCAACAAATTCAGGATGGAGGATCACAGAAAACACACACAGCTCATCAAATTCAACAAATTTTGAGATGTGATTTTTGTGGTGGAGAACATCAAAATGGCCACTGTCCAACACCCAGTGATTGCCAACCAGAGGAGGAGGCTCATTATTTGCAGAATTAGACCAGACCTCAACAGAATTATCAAGGAAATTATCAAGGTTATCGAGGAGGTCCAGGGTCAAATCAACCTTATGGTTGGAGACAAAATGCATATAATGTTCCTTCTAATCCTCCTTTTGCAGGTCCCACTAACAATTCATATGCAGGTCCTTCTAATAGAAATCCACAAAACCAAGCTCAGCCTGATAGATTATAAAAAATGGAAGACACTCTAACTCAATTTATGCAGATGTCCATCACCAATCAAAAGAATACTGATGCTTCCATCAAAAATCTTGAAGTACAGGTTGGACTACTTGCAAAGCAATTGTCTGAGCATGGAGATGGATCTTTCTCAGCAAATACCCAAGTCAACCCTAAAGAGCAATGTAAAGTCATTATAACAAGAAGGGGAACTGTGGTTGGTAGACAAGAGGAAGAGGAAAAGAAAAATGAAGGAAATGTAGAAAAAAGTGATGATGAAAAAATTGAAAAAGAAAAAGAGAAAGAGAAAAATGATGAAATAAATGAAAAAATTGAGAGAAAAGTGATGAGTGAAGATGAAAAGAAAAAGAGTGATAAAGGCAAAGCTGTCTTAACCCCGCCACCAATTCAAAATATGCCATATCCACATGCTCCATCCAAGAAGGCAAAGGAAAGGCAGTACAAGTGTTTTTTAGATATTTTTAAACAACTGCAAATTAACATTCCTTTTTCTGAAGCATTAGAGCAGATGCCAACTTATGCCAAATTTATGAAGGATCTACTCACAAAGAAGAGAAGATACATAGATGATGAAACCATAGAGCTGGATTCAGGTTGCAGTGCAATCATCCAAAAGACAATTCTAGAACAATTAAGAGATCTTGGTAGTTTCACAATTCCTGTGACTATTGGAAATTTATCAGTGGGGAAGTCTCTTCTTGACTTAGGCACAAGCATCAACCTCATTCCACTATCCATGGTCAAAAGAATAGGAGAAGTAGAAATCAGACCAACAAGGATGACTATGCAGCTAGCTGACAGAACTATCAAACATCCTCATGGCATTATTGAAGATGTGTTGGTGAAAGTTGACAAATTCTTTTTTCCAGTTGATTTTGTAGTGATGGATGGATGAAGACAGTGAAGTTCCACTAATTCTTGGCAGACCTTTCATGAAGACTGCCAAAGTCTTGATTGATGTGGATGAAGGAAAACTCACTGTAAGGGTGCAAGATGATGAAGTGCAGTTCAATGTTCTTGAAGCAATGAAGCATCCCACAGATAAAAGAGAATGCTTTAGAGTTGATGTCCTTGATGAGGTAATTTCTGACTCTAAAAGATTTATTCACAGAAAGGAAGGTTTGGAGAAGGTGTTGACAGAAACAGTCCACGATGAAGATGGAGATCAAGAGAAAGCAGAATATCTTCATCAATTGAATGCCTGTAAAGAAATTCCTTATCACCAATCGCTTTTTGAAGAAATAAAGGAAGAACAGCAAAAAGAAGAACCAAAGCCAGAATTAAAGGTATTACCTTCACATTTAAAATATGTCTTTCTTGTAGGTAATTCTGAAAAGCCAGTAATTATAAATGCCCATCTCTTTGAGGAGGAACAAAAAAAATTGGTGAAAGTCTTGAAAGAGAACTACAAAGCCATTGGTTGGACACTCTCAGATCTAACAGGTATTAGTCCTTCTTATTGTATGCATAGAATTTTGATGGAACAGGACTATAAACCTGTAGCTCAACCACAAAGAAGACTCAATCCAACTATGAAAGAAGTAGTCAGAAAAGAGGTGGTCAAGCTACTGGAGGCTGGAATGATATATCCTATCTCAGACAGTCAATGGGTAAGTCTTGTACAGGTAGTACCCAAGAAAGGTGGTATGACAGTAATTAAAAATGACAAAGATGAGCTTATTCCAACACGCATTGTTACGGGTTGGAGGATGTGTATTGACTACAGAAAGCTCAACAAAGCTACAAGAAAGGATCATTTTCCACTACCATTCATGGATCATATGCTGGAGAGACTAGCAGGTCAGCAATATTACTGTTTTCTTGATGGTTATTCAGGATACAATCAAATCAATGTTGATCCTGAAGACCAAGAGAAAATAGTCTTTACTTGTCCCTTCAGTGTTTTTGCTTATAGGAAAATGTCCTTTGGTCTTTGTAATGCACCTGCCACTTTTCAAAGGTGCATGCTTGCTATTTTTTCTAACCTTATTGAGAAAAGCATTGAAATCTTCATGGATGATTTTTCAGTATTTGGTGCTTCTTTTGATTTATGCCTGTCTAATCTTGATGTTGTTTTGAAGCGATATATTGAAATTAATCTTGTACTTAACTGGGAGAAGTGTCACTTCATGGTGACTGAAGCCATTGTTTTAGGTTACAAGATTTCTATGCAGGGCATTGAAGTGGATAAAGCTAAAGTTGATGTCATTGAGAAATTACCTCCACCAACCAATGTCAAAGGCATTAGAAGTTTTCTGGGACATGCAGGGTTCTACAGGCGATTCATTAAAGAATTTTCAAAAATTGCAAAGCCATTGAGCAACCTTTTAAATAAAGAAGTTCCATTTCATTTTGATGATTCATGCTTTAAAGCTTTTGATACTTTGAAACAAAAACTAGTTTCTGCACCCATAATCACTGCACCTGATTGGACACTTGATTTTGAAATAATGTGTGATGCAAGTGATTATGTTGTAGGAGCAATTTTGGGACAAGGAAAAACAAATTTTTCCAGGTCATACATTATGCAAGCAAAGTTTTAAATGATGCTCAAATCAATTATGCAACAACAGAGAAAGAATTGCTTGCAATAGTGTATGCCTTGGAAAAATTTAGATCATACTTGATAGGATCTAAAGTGGTGATTTATACTGATCATGCTGCAATAAAATACTTGTTAGTTAAATCTGATTCTAAACCTAGAATTATCCATTGGGTTTTGCTTTTACAGGAATTTGATTTAGAAATCAAGGATAAGAAAGAGTGTGAAAATCATGTAGCTGATCATCTGTCTCGGCTTACCAGTGATGAAGTAGCCACCCAAGATCCTGAAATTCAAGAATAATTCCCTGATGAGAAGCTCTTCCACATTTTTGAAAGGCCATGGTTTGCAGAAATGGCCAACTTTAAAGCAGCTGGTGCAATTCCTGAAGATTACACTTGGCATCAGAAGAAGAAGTTCCTCAAAGATGCCAAATATTTTGTACGGGATGATCCTTATCTCTTCAAAATAGGAGCAGACAATCTCCTGAGAAGATGTGTAACTCAGGGGGAGGCAAGGAACATCCTATGGCACTATCACAGTTCACCATACGGAGGCCACTACAATGGTGAAAGGACTGCTGCAAAAGTTCTCCAATCCGGATTCTATTGGCCTACATTGTTTAAAGATGCCCATGAATATGTCCAAAGGTGTGATAATTGCCAAAGAACAGGGGGAATCTCTAGAAGAAATGAAATGTCACTACAAAACATTTTGGAGGTTGAGGCATTTGATTGTTGGGGGATAGATTTCATTGGTCCATTCCCATCCTCATTCTCAAATGAATACATTTTATTGGCTGTGGATTATGTCACCAAATGGGTAGAAGCAATAGCTGCACAAAAAGTTGATGCTAAGACAGTTATTCGCTTCTTAAAAAGGAACATCTTTACAAGATTTGGGACACCACGAGTATTAATCAGTGATGGAGGATCTCACTTTTGTAATGCCCAACTTAAAAAGATCCTCCAACATTACAGTGGCAGACATAAGGTAGCTTCACCTTATCACCCCCAAACCAATGGGCAAGCAGAAGTTTCAAACAGAGAGATCAAGAAAATCCTTGAGAAAACAACTGCTCAATCAAGGAAGGACTGGTCTCAGAAGCTAGATAAAGCTGTGTAGGCATACAGAACAGCATACAAATCGCCTACGGGACTTACACCTTTTCAATTGGTTTATGGCAAATCTTGTCATTTGCCTGTTGAATTAGAACATAAAGCTTTCTGGGCATTAAATTTTTTGAATTTTGATCCTAATGTGGCAGGTGAACACAGGAAGCTCCAACTTCATGAACTGGAGGAATTAAGGTTTCAAGCATATGAAAATTCTAAGCTTTATAAACAAAGAGTTAAATCTTATCATGATAAAAAGCTTTTGAAAAAGAATTTTCAACCTGGGCAACAGGTTTTATTATTTAATTCTAGATTGAGATTGTGTCCAGGTAAGTTGAAATCCAAATGGTCTGGACCATTCATCATCAATGAAATCATGCCACATGGAGCTGTAGTCCTTGAAGATCCAGCCACGAAGAGAACATGGACTGTCAATGGTAGTAGAATAAAACCTTATTTGGGTGGTGATGTCGAAAGACTCACCACTGTGATCCACTTACAAGAAGTTTGAGCTACAACAAAAGCGTCCAGCTATGATGACATTAAAGAAGCGCTTCTAGGAGGCAACCTAGTAACTTCTAACCCTTCTTCTTATATGCTTTATAATTTTATTTAATATTTTGCTTATATAAATATAGAGTAGTTAAAGTAACAAATAATTAAAAAAAATTCTATTAAAAAAAATTTGCTGGTTTAACTCGCCCAGGCGAGTAGATTATGCCTATTTGGCTCGCCTGGGCGAGTAAGGTCCTGCAGCATGAAATTAAAAGGCCAAAAGCTCAAAAATTTACCCAAATAGCATTGCTTTTGTGCTTTTGTTGTTACCTTCTTCTCCTCTTCCCCTCAACTCGCCCAAGCCACTTAGAATTCCCCCACATCTTCCCTTCATCACCAGGTAAGTGCTTCTGGTCTCATCTCCATTTTATTGATGTTATAACTAGCTTAGTATAGTATAGTGCTTCTTGTCTCATTTGTGTAATATGCTGTGCTTGTTTTGGATTTCAAGAAACCCTAGGGCAATAAGTTACAAATTATGCTTTCTTTTGTGATGAATGCTGCTCACTCATGGTTCTATTGTTTCTTCTTCTTATTTTCTAAATATTTTGGTGCAAGCTTATGCATAATGATTTCATTTCCATAGGTAATACTCCATGCACACCAAGTGTTTGGTGAGATGCTTCAATGAAAAATAGCCATGGGTTAGCTCTTTTTATTGCACGAAAATTATTCCATTCTTTTAGGAAGAAAGCTTGAATGTATAGAATTTAAAATTGTGCATAATAGACTTCAAGCTTGATTTACTCCTTTATGCATAACTTGGAATATTCACTTACAATGTCAAAGATTACAAATAATGCACTTAGGATAATGCATTTTGTAGAAGCAAATAATGGAAATTTAAGTGCATAATGCATTGGAATGATGCATGATTGGTACAGTTTGAAAGGCTGAATATTATTAGCACATATATATGCATTTTCCATGTTGTTCAAAAATTCATTTTTTTAACACTAACGAATCTGAAAAATTGTTCAAAATTGCATGGTAAAAGTTTGTAGCATTTAGGATTAATGAACATCCATGAGCTGCTGAAATAATAGGTGAAAAATTGGTAATTTGATGAGCATTAGAAAAGTTGGGAATTGTGAGCATACATGTTGTAATGGTTAAAAAGCATGAATTCATTTTCATGAGCTGCCATTTAATTGTTATTTTAAAGCATACCTATTGATCTAGAATTTTGTTGCACATTGCATCATGTTAAATTAACTTAAATAATCTGAATTAGCAATCTCCACATTTATTTTCCATGGGCTGGAATGAATTATCATACTAAATTTTTATTGTTGAGATGTTTTTCAGATGGCTCCCAAGAAATTGTCAACCAAAAGAGCAAGGCATGCAGGAGAAGGGTCTAGTAACATTTTGGCAAATTTTGTATTTGATGCACAGAAGTTCCGTACTGAGGATCACCAAAAGTGGTATGATGTCATCAAGAATTGGTCATTCCTCAAAGAATGGCAGCTTCAGTTGATGGATAGTGAATATCCAGAATTCACTACGGAGATTGATCGAAGACGATGGAGGCCTCTTGCAACACCCATGCATAAATTTGATCCGACAATAGTATTGGAATTTTATGCCAATGCTTGGCCCACTGAAGAAGGTGTTCTTGATCAAAGGTCCTTAGTGCAAGGCCAGTGGATTCCTTATGATCCCGATGTGATTAATCAATTCCTAGGGAATCCACTCATTTTGGAAGAGGGCCAAAACTGTGAATATACTAGCAGGAGGAACATCACTTCCGGGTTTGATGAGCAAGCTGTCACCCAACTTCTTTGTGCTCCGGGTTGTGACTTTGCTCGCAATATTGGAGGGAGTCGGGTGAGATTAATGAGAACCAATATGACAACACTCACTCAAATCTGGATGACCTTTCTCCTCAACAACGTGCTTCCAATTGATCATACTTCTGACTTGCCTATGCCCAAGTGTCAGCTTGTTTTCAGTTGCATAGAACAACTCAGTATTCATGTAGCACAGTCAATTTCAGACCCCATTCATCAGTTTGTCATCACAGAGCCTCCCCACCATCCACTGAACCCAAAAAAATCCAATCGCGTGCTTGGATTTCCTGCTTTAATAACTGCTTTATGCCAATTTTATGGAGTGCAGGTACAACCTTCTAAGACGATCTGACCTCCCATCAACCGGGCATTCATTGAGAAATATTGCCAAGCCAGACAGGTAGAGGAGCAGCAGCCACAAGCACCACCATCTTTGGAGTCTATTTCTTCACACCTCTAGAGAATGGAGCTCCATATGCAGCATGGAGCTGCTCAGCAAGTTGCCAACTTCAGAGCACAGATGTAGATGAATGTGAATTTCTATAACTACACCTGCATCAGCACAGCCAGGATCCCAACCCTTTTTCATGGCCCACTCCAGATCAGTTCCGAGCTCACGCTGCATGGCCTAGGGACAGGCCAATTTTTCAAGAGGAGGCAGGAGGCCAGAGAGCTGATCAAGATCCTATGGCTAGCCCTACACATGATCAGGGAGCTGCTGAGGGAGAGGAAGTAGATGATGAAGAGCAGGATTTGGCAGCTTATCTCACGGACTTGCATAATCAGTGACACTGTGACATCGTTTTATTTCTTTACTACTTTCTTGAATATTTTACGTTATTTATTTCTATCTTTATCGCTTTCTAAATACTTTATTATATTACTATTATTGTTATTAACTATTTCATCTTTAGTTAGTTATATGCATTGATAAATCTTTTTGTTATTGTATATTGTTAACATAAATCTTTTTGGAAATTACACCAAATTTTTTTTGCTTTTTACTTGAAATAGTTGTATAAAAAATCTTTTTGGGTCTTAAAAGAAAAATTTTCTTGAAAGATTACATGTTTTGAAAAATATCAACAAATATTATTTTGAAACTTATTTTTAATATTGGATTAGAACAACAAAAAGAATTTTGAGAATTTTGAGAATGAAAAACAAATAAAATGATTTTTCAAAATACCAAATGAAGGCAAGACTTTTTCACATAAAATTAATAAAGAATATCTTTTGAAACATTGATCTGATTTAAACATGAAAACAGACCTTAAAGCCCAGTGAGTGTGTGCAACCACATAGATTATATTGAGAATCCTCACTGAATAATTTATTCTTTACGTTACGTTGCTAGGAGTAGAACATAACGTTTAGATTGCAAATAGCATGCGAATATGATCGTAATGCTGGGATATTTATTTCATATGCGAGGGATCGATATTTGATAAATATTCTTAGGATTCTCAAATACGAGGGATCGATTTGGGGTGATTTTATGCGTGCATCATTAATAATAGAAAATAACTTATGCATGGTAATATTAATTGAATACTAAGGGTATGAAAGATGAAATCCAATCCTACGTTCTTAAATTAATTAAACTCGTCTTATTATTTTCCGTAATCCTCTGTAATTTTTTGTAATCATTCGTAATCTTCCGCACTAAATTTATTTTTTCCGTTTCTTCTAAATTTTCATAATTTCTGTTAATCCACAACTACATGAAACTCCGTTCACACTCATTGTACATAACTATTAAACTGTTAAGCTTTATTTGAATTAACTGGGTAAATGAAGTCCCTGTGGAGATGAACTTTTATAAATTTTGTAACTTACAACGATAATTGGTACGCTTGCCAAAAGTCTAACACCCATTAACATAAAACCTATTGATAAAGAAGCAATAGGAATAAGGAGATCTACAAGAAATAGAAAGACATCGATTTCTAGTGACTATATTGTGTACCTTTAAGAATCAGACTTTGATGTCGGACTTGAGGATGATCCAGTTACGTTTTCACAACCCGTGAGTAGAGATGATTCTAAATAATGATATGAAGCCACGAAAGAATAAATGAAATCTAAGGTTAAAAATCATGTTTGGTATCTAGTAGAATTACCTAAGGGAGTCTCTATAAGAGGTTGTAAATGGGTTTTTGAAAACCAAGAGAGACTCAAAAGGTACTGTTGAAAGATATAAAGCTAGACTTCTAGCCAAAGGATTTACTCAAAAAAAGGGTATTGATTATCATGAAACATTTTCCCTTGTCCCTAAGAAGGATTCATTTAGGATAATCATGGCCATAGTAGCTCATTTTGATCTAGAACTACATCAAAATGGATGTGAAAGCAACATTCTTTAATGGGGATCTTGAAGAAGTGTACATGGCTCAACCTATGGGAATTGAAAGCAAGAAAGGTAGTCACTTAGTTTGTAAGCTTAGAAGATCTATATATGGACTAAAACAAGCATTTCACCAATGGTATATACAGTTTCATAGTGTGGTCTCTAATATGCTTCCAGCATATAGTAGTTTTTAGGTTTCATTAATTAATAAATTGTTTAAGATTTAGTAAATTAGATTAGGAATTGGTGAATTATCATTTAATTGCATATTAATTTAAATTCTGAGTTATTTTATCATCTAGGAACCAACAAGAGAGGAAAAGAAGCAAAAAGAGCAAGCCAGTGCTCTTGAACAAGTCACGCGATCAGCGTGGGAGTATCAAGATCAAATATTCAGTTCGAAGAGCCCACACGAGTAGTGCCAACCACCACGCGATCAGCGTCAGATGCTGAAACACAGACTCTCAGCTCGAACAAGTCACGCTGGTAGCGTGACAATCCACGCGAATCACGCCATGCTATCAAAACTCAAGCATTCAGTTTGAATGACTCACGCGATCAGTGTGGACATCCACGCTATTAGCGCCAGAAGTCCAGAGTAGCTCAATTAACTCGAATAACCCACGCGGATCGCGTGGGACTTCACGTGAATCGCGTGAAAAGCTCGTTGTTTCCTAAATTAAAAGATTTGAATTGATTCAGTGGGGGGAGTAGTTCCTCATTACTGGAATTAGACCTAGGACATTTTGGGGCATAAAAGGAAGCCTCTGGGTCACAAAGAAATAGCTTTTACTGGGTATTGGACAGATTTGTTCAAGAAGAAGCCATTGAAGAACCTTGGGAGAAGATTGGAAGCCTTGAAGAATTGTAGAACAACACTCTGTGTAACCCTTTCTTTTCCTCTGGTATGTTAGTCATGGGAGTAATATCAACTCTGAGTATGCTTGGCTAATTCTTGCATTGTGGTTAAGCCATGAACCTATGAGTACTCCTCTATGTATTGATTGGTTTTAATAAGAAGTTATCATAATTGCTTTTTTATTCTATTTTTCACTGCATGATTCTTAATTTGGATTGACCATTCTGTTAAGATACTTAGGGTTGGGATTCACAATAGGGATATTGGGATTCTAATTTCTGAAATGAGTAAAACAACAATTTATACATTGCCTAGGGATATGGATGTGTGGTTGCAGCAATTTCAGGTTGTGTTTGCTTAATGCTTGGTTTAAGAAGGAATCACTAAGGGATTAGGGTTCTTAATTTCACCAAAGGGTTAAATTACTAAGGGATTAGGGTTTAGCTAATTATAAGAGAACACATCAGCTGAGTAATTAGGATTAGTTCAAGTTAATAATCAATTGAAGCATAGAAGGAAAGAATCATAGGGGATTGCGCTTAACTACAATCACTTCTCGCTACTGCAGTAAAATCTAATTTACGTTCGCTTACATTCTTGTTAAATTTTTGTCATTTAAATTACATTACTTAAACACAACTCAACAAACTATCTCAAACTCATTATTTTGTCTTCCAATTTCTAAGACGTTAAGTTACGTAAGATTGCATTCAATCCCTGTGGAGACGATACTTGACTTACTCACTTTATTACTTGAAATGAACGGTACACTTGCCGAGTCCGCAACAATCTCCAAATACAGATTTGTGAAAAATGTTGTAGACCAATGCATATACCTTAAAGTTAGTAGGAGTAAGTTTACTTTCTTAGTTTTATATGTAGATGACATTTTGCTTGCAAGCAGTGACTTAGGTCTTTTGCATGACACTAAATTTTTCCTCTCACAAAACTTTGATTTGAAGGATATGGGTGAAGCTTCCTATGTCTCTACATAGAAAAGTTATGAAAAGATTTAATATGTAGAATTGTTCATCAATTATTGCACCTATAGTTAAAGGGGAAAATTTTAGTCTCAATCTATGTCTCCAAACAACATTGGAACAAGAATAGATGGAAATAATTCCTTATTCTTCAGCAATAGGAAGTCTCATGTATGCTTAAGTCAACACTAGGCTTGATATTGCCCTTGCATAGGAATGTTAGGAAGATATCAAAAGGATCCAGGCATGGAACATTAGAAGGCAACAAAGATGGTTACGAGATGCCTTCAAGGAACCAAGGATTATAAGTTGACATACAAGTATTCTGATGATTTGGGAATAAAAGGATACACAGATTTAGATTTTGCTAAATGCATGGACTCTAGAAAGTCCACTTCAGGCTATATCTTTTTTTAGCTGAGGGTTTTATCTCTTAGAGTAGCAAAAAGCAAACAAATGTTACATCATCCACTATGGAAGTAGAATTTATTGGTTGCTACAAAGCTATATCCCAGGCTAAATGGTTAAAGAATTTTGTTTATGGTCTTACAGTTGTAAACCCTATTGAAAGACTATTGAAAATATTTTGTGATAATTCAGCTACAATATTTTTCTTAAAGAATAATAAGTGTGGAAGCCCAAGTAAGCATATAGAAATTAAGTTTCTAGTTGTTAGAGAAGATATCAAGAGAGAATTAATCTCTATGGAGGACATAGACACAAAATCCATGATTGTCGATCCATGAACAAAAGGATTGCCAGCTAAAGTATTTCATAATCATGTAATTCATATGGGTCTTACTAGTTAATAATAATATTAGTTTTTCTTTTATGTGACATTGTGCACATTAAGTTAGTCATGAGAGGATTTAGATTGAATCAATAAAGTTAGGATCCTATATTTCACTAAGAAAGGGTTACATATTGTAATTCATGGAAGGAAATGTTTAATCTAAAACATAACCGCCATGATTCATGTGTAATTAATTTTTAGTGACAATATCAAGTTTAAGTTGACAAGTTATGGTCATTATATTTGTTTGTCAAAATAAAGATTATATTAGTAGTATATGAGCCAAGTGGGAGAATGTTAGCATATAACCGTTATGTGACTCATAAACAAAACTAAAGTTGTTGTTACAAGGTTTTCATTTTGTATTATTGGCTTTTGATGGAGGAGCTACTTAATAAAGCAACTGTTACATTTTGGGTTTTAAGAAGGGGTCTCTTGCCTTGCCTTTATAAAGCCCATGATGCTCCATTAATCCACACACCTTCAAAAAGGCTAAGGCTAGAAAATCCCTCTAGTCTCTTTCTTTGTTTTGTGAGTGCGTTGAGAGTCCTAAGTTCTTGTTTCCTTTAATTGTAATAACAATGGTTGGAAATAGGGGTATGCTTCAACTTTATACTCTTTAATTAATTTTATGTCTAATAGTGTATTTTATTCTTACTCTATATCAAGGACCAATGACAAAGTAATGAATATATTTTGATATTCATCATAAGAGGTCTTTCAGAGTAGACATAAACTTAAAATGTCTTAAGGTAAAATAGTGGACTAGAATTTAACCTTGTTGATTCTATAAATCAAGAGGCATTATCCATCAAAACTCATGTGATGAAACTCCACTACAAAATGATGTTATGGAGAGAAAACATCAATGCATTTTAGTTATAGATATATATATCCCCTATTTTATAGGTTGGTATTTCTATTTATATTTTTTGGAATCCTGTATTGTGAATGTTGTATATATCATAAATAGGCATATGTCTTCAACTTTTCTTAACCATTCATCATATGGAAAAAGTATGCAAACAAATTCCAAACATCAAAAATTTGGATGTTTGTGACATGCAAAAACACTCCCACAAAATACAAATAATTTAGGTGGCACTTGGTTTAAGTGTTTTATGTTTTCATTTTCAAAGAAAACAGAAAATAAGAGTGAAAAATTGTTTGCATAAAGAAGTGAAAACAACAAATCAAGGTTTTCAACATTTTCTAAAGAAGTGAAAATATGGTAGCACCTTAGAGTACGTTCTTCTTGATGCATGTTTTGTAAATCTTAAAAATTTGAAAATGGAAATAGAAATTAAACATTTAAACCAAGCGCTGCCTTATATTCTAAAAATTGGATTTTCTTATGATTCAAACCTATAAGGAAAGGAGATTTTTGTCTTGCAAAATAGAGAAACTTATATTTCAATACATGTTTTATTTCATGAAAACATTTTTCGTTACACTCAAACAAGTAGCGATATCCTAAAAACAACTTCCTTCACTCCAGCTTATGTATTTATTTCATGCTTTGACTACACTCCTGACTTCTCAAAAAGGATTCTCCTTTACTAATGCAAATATGAACTTAATTACCACTACACTCTTGCCATCATGTATTATGACAATCAATTTGCCAGCCAATCTAATTTATTATGAGGAAATCAAACATATCAAAATAAATTGTGAACTGCATTACATGGTGCATACTTAATAATGCAGTTGTAGCAACATACCCACATATACATCACACCCCAGTTGTGTAGTGATTTCCATTCATTTGTTATTTATTTGGTTATACATATGTAATTTATTTGGGCTGGTGAACTAATTTTATGATTTTTCCAATTTCATATTTCTTTGAGTTTTGTATTATTACTCTTATGTTCTTCAATTAACTCAAGAGACATCACATTTGATGAAGATTTTTTACAATTGTCATATACTTATAACCTCTTTTTCAGTGTTGTTTTTAAAAGGTTTATGCAACACAATTTTTTTTTGTCTCGTATTTGATAATGATAATTTATAAAATAAAAGTAACAATGATATGATACTTGCAATGGCAGAGGGACTCATAACGTCCATCCTCTGTCATAATGGTTTTGTCTTTGTACTTGTGGGTCACTCATCGGTACAACATCCAACCAAAAGATATGTGTTTGGAAATCTACAACTCCGAAGAAGAAAAATTATGCATTGGAATAAAAAAAATAAAACTAACTAAAATGACACACACAAGACACACAATAAAAAATTAAAATGATATACATTCATAAATATAATTTAACATAAACATATGATTTCTTAGCTTGTTTGAGGGAGCGAGTATGGCTAAAGTGAAAGAGATCATAAATTCCATCAGCATAGACACAATCAGGACAGTCTTGCGGGGGAGTTGTAGTGGCTAATGACATCTTTCGATCTAATTAGAATTTTTCCTTTACCTTTCCTTTTCTATTTTCCTTAACCACAAATACTCACTTGTGACTATGCTTGAAGTTTGTCTTCTATGTTTCATTTTTTTTTTATAAAATTCAAGTTTGGTAAATAATTATATAACTAAATGTTTTGTTCTTTTGAATAATATATCAATTTGGTCCATGAAGTATTAACCTTTCTCTTAAATAGTTCATTAACTAATTAAATTCTACATGTAGTCCCTAAAGTATTAGAAATCATGCTACATAGTTCTTCGATGCTATAGAGTGTAAATTGTTTGATTGTAGGGTTTTTATTTTTCTATGTTAAGCCATCTAAACTTGATTTATTTTTATTTATAATTTTTATGGTTATGTTTGACATGTCATTTCAACTAGCTTCTAGGTTTTCTTACTAGCTGAAAAATTTGTTTGACCTAAAGAGTATTGACAAGCCTTTTCAAGTAGCTTTTAGTTTTTTTTACTAGTTGTAAAACTTGTTTGACTTTAGCAGTAGTGTTTGGTAAAACAGTTGCTTTTAATAACTTGTAGTATTTTTTAGACACTATTTCAAGTAGTATTTTTACACACTTTTAGATTTTATATTTATTCTTCATTTGTCCATAAAATATTTATGGAAACTATCTTTGTGAAAATCTGTTTTTAACAATTGGATGCTCTTATTTAGAGCATTTGTCTTAAAAATGTGATAAGTTGTTTTGTGAAAATCTCTATCTTTCAAAAATGCTTTAGTTTTATTTAACACACTATTCAATCCCTCTTTTAGCACGATATATGTTATTTAAAAAAAATAATGTTATATAGGTTGAAATAGAATCTTGATTTCTTTTTTTTTTTTGGTATGAATTTGGTCCCTTAAGTTTAAAAAAGTTTCACTTTGATCTCATAGAGTGTCTTTGTAAGACCACATTGGTCCTTCCGTCAACTTTTGATTCTAGTGACATCAATTTTGGCGGACTTGGGTTATGTTTGACAAAACATTTCAGCTAGCTTCTAACTTTTCTTACTAGTTGAAAAGCTCATTTGACTTTTCGCTAAATAAACTTTTTTTAGTTGCTTCTTAATAGCTTTTAGCGTTTTTTGAAACGCTACTTGAATTATTTTTTTAAAACGCCAATTTTCAATTTCTAACCTTTTGTATTTTCTTCCCTTTTTATCCTTAATATATTTATTATATTTTCTGCTTACCCTTTTGAAATAAATCATAATTTTATTTTTTTTCAATCATTTTATATTTTTTTATCTACTTCAACAGTTAATTTTACTGAATACTTTTAATCTAATAAGTTAGTTTTTCAACTAGTTTTGCCGAACATAACCTTGATATTTCTCACAATTTGTCACGTATTAGTAAGTTTACCAAGTTAGTGTAATAACTTAACTGAAAAGGATCAATTTAGTCTAGCAAAATACTTTTGAGGACAAAATAAAACTTTTTAAAACTTAAGAAGCTAAATTTAAACAATATATATATATATATATATATATATATATATATATATATATATATACCAAAATTATATTTTATCATTTTATATACCATTTAACTTCTAGGGTGATGAAGCTAGTTAAGAGGAAGAAATAAGAAGAATCACAATATATGTGTGTTTAATGACTTTCATATATTTTTAAAATAATAATAAGTAAAAGAGTGAATAAATAAATTTATCAATTAATTATTTCATTATAAATTTGTAATTAATATGATATCTCTAATTGCATCATTATTAGTTTATAACAATATATTTTAAACTATTTTATTAGTAATTAAATAATAATTCATGAAACCTAATTAAATAATATTTTAATTGCATCGTTTAGTATTGAACATTATTGTTTTAATGCGTTTAAAATACCAAAATAATCTCAAACTTTTGGGAAGAAATTTTGATTTATGTATACTGCTTTTAATTGCATCGTTTAGTATTGAACATTATTGTTTTAATGCGTTTAAAATACCAAAATAATTATTTCATCATAAATTTGTAATTAATATGATATACCTAATTGCATCATTATCACAATATATTTTAAATTATTTTATTTATAATTAAATAGTGTATAAACGTAATTAAATGATATTTTAATTGCTTCTTTAATTAGTGAACATTATTGTTTTAATGTACTTAAAATTATAAAAATAATCTCAAAATTTTGGGAGGAAATTTAGGCTTGTATATATTACTTTATATAATATAATAAAGATTTGTAATTAAATTGTCCATGAAACATAATTAAATATTATTTTAATTGCATCTTTTACTAGTGAACATTATTGTTTTAACGCTTTTAAAATTATCAAAATAACCTCCAGCTTTTGAGGAAAAATTTGGGCTTGCTTATATTATTTTATGTAATGAAGATTATAGAACACCAATTTGATCAATTTAGTGACATGTAGAGAAAATTGTGAAAGATGTCATGTCATTTAAAATTAAGTGTAAAAAATTGATAAAATGACTAACTTGATCTAACAGAGATATTATTGGAGATTGATTTTATATATACAATTTATTGTTTTTTATAATATTATATAGTATAATAAATATTTATTTTGTATACTAATTATATTCAGACTTTATTTTTAAAATTATATGAATAAATAATTTATAAATATAGTTTTATTGATTCAATCACATCTTTATAGATGATCAATTTTTCATTATATATATATATATATATATATATACCAATAACTACAGAATATAAATTTTAATTATTTTATTTAAGGAAACAATGTTATTGTTATACACGATGGTAATCATACATATAATGGATGAAAAAGCGTGACATTCCTTCGTCATTATTCACTATTATTTTTTTTATGTGAGATTGATTTTTATCTTAATATATTAAAATTTATAATAAATAAATAAAAAATCCATCGTGATAAATTTATTAATTTTTATAATAAAAATTTAAAAATTAATTATATCAATAATAATTTATAATTAAATAATAATATAAAATTATTTTATACTTTCTATGTGTAATCATATTTAATTTTTTATTTTTATCTAATAAAGGTTCCTTAAATTATATAAGTATTTTTTTAATTTGAATGAAACTTAAAAATAAATTAAAAGCTAATATTTACTTGAATTTAAAATTAAAAGAATGTAACTAATTGAACAAATATTACTAACAAAAAAAAGAAAAACCAATTCAACACATAAAATTTTAAAATGGAAAACTATTTTTTTCCTTCAAAAAGTCAGAAATTCAAATTTAAAATTAATAAAAAGAAAGAAGACATGTCATACGGTTAATTATAATCAATAAAGGATAAGATCATATCTTTGAGAGATAATAAAAGACAAGCACTCGTAGATAAACAAACTTAATTTTCAAATCTTTTTTTTTTTTTTTATAATTTTGAAATTTAACTTGGAATTAGTTTCTGTTAGAAGGTGCAGCCCTAATTTCCAATTTAAAGTGTAACCAACAGAATCCATCTCTCACTGTTTCTATTCTGCACTTTCTACAGTTCACTCTCTTGCTCCCATTGTTTCTCCAGTTACTCAGATCAGGTACTCTTTTGCTCCTTTCCTTTTTCTTTTTTTTTGCTTTTTTATATCTTTTCTTCATAACTTGTCACTCAGAGATTGCTCTCTCTTTCTCTCTCTCGAAACCTTAAAATTCACAATTCAAATTTGCGGTCTTGTTCTTTCTCTTCTGTCTAGATTTATTTCTTTTCCGCCATTCAATTCCTCTAAAATCATTCTATTCCTATTTACCTCTACACACCCTTATTTATTCGAAGAAACAAATGGATAGATTTGCTGGGTGTTTATTATGGTCAATGGAATTTTCTATGAAAAGGGTTTAACTGATGCCCGATTTTTCGTCAAAAAAAAAAAAAAAAACTATGACTTTCTTTTCTTCTTTTTATTGTATGTTCAGATGTTACAAACTTATTAAATTGGTGTGTTTTTAACGATTGAGGTTATGCAATTTAAGTTGATTAATTTTTTTCTTCAAGAAGGCTTATTTAACGGAGTTTATTTTTTATTTTCTCAAAAGATGTGCTGAAAAGGGTTTACGTTGATTGTTTTCTTTTTGGTCAATCTAGTCTGAAGTCAAGAACCCGTTGCATGCAGTGTTCTTGTTATGCTAAGTCATTTATTGGAAATGTTTAAAAGTATTTTTTTGTGACTTTCTTTTCTATTTCTTGTCATTTTTCATAAAGATTAGATTTTTATTGCAAATAATAAAAATAATGTTTGTTTTACTCTTTGGTGGTAAGTTATCGATTTCTGTGAATAATGGGTGTCAGTTCTTAAATTGATGAGATATACCTTTTTTTCCCCTTTTCTTTAGTATGAGGTTTTGTGAAAGTAAAATTTTCTCTGTCATGCAGGCATGTGTGGCTTCCAAAATTGATTCATAGAGAGAATTGGTAAGAGATTTTTCTGTTATGTTGAAGCCATTCAAAATGCTGATTTGATTTTCCTTCAATTTTTGTTTCTTTCCTCAGTAGTTTGCTAATCCTTGTTGTGTCTTTGCTTTCCATGTATTGTATTAGGTAGTTTATTTTATAGAAAGCAGCAATGGATATGGTTTTGACCTTAGGAAGAGAAGACACTAATTATGTTGATGAGACAAAAATGACTGAAGACACCATCTTGACTGAAGAAGCCCCGGAGAAGCTAGAAGGCTGTAAGATATTGGTTTTGAACTTATAATCTCATTTATCCACCCTGTTATGTTATGTGTGATGGTTGTGAAATTTTCCTGTTGTAGTTTTATTCTGTATGGAAATCTGGTTTTCTACTTTTGTATAGGTTCTTAAATTAGTTAGAGCAATTAACTTGGGTTAAAGGTGCTGTTGCTGTTGATGTTAATCTCCAATGGTGATATAAGCAACCCACTTTGGTCCCACTATGTCACATCACATTTAAGCAATCCACATTTTTATACTTTTTTATGTATTTAATTTCGTTTCACCATTAAATTATTATTATTATTATTTTATTCAAAATCAACTTTCTTATATAAGTTGTGCTTAAATTTAAGCAATCTATCCTGCACTTAGATCATCTTTAATAGGGAGAAAAATTAGGAACTTTTTCTTAGTTTACATTGAGAGTGGGATTATTTTGTGCATTGTAGAGCTTAGATATCTTCTGTAGATTTCATGATTCTGATATATGACCATTTATCAGCATGAACATATGATGTTTCAATGTGGACATTTGGTGTATGTCTCTTATTTTTGTTTGGCATACATATGTCTGAATTTTTTTAAAGATGTTAGATTAATCCATGCAATTACGTCCCCATAGGTTCTTGATTCATGTGTAGAATAGTAGAAGTAAGAGGGCTTATGTTTATGCATTATTTATGTTGCTTCATAGTATGCTGGTATCTTTAGTAGCTTCTTCATCTTCATCTTATAATTTGCTGAATGTTTGTGAATTCATTGGCTACTGTTTAATATGGTTAATACACAAGCATGGCCTTGTGGTTTCCATCGGTTAGTTACAAATTACTGATCTGTTTGTGCATTATTTTTCCCTTCATAACAGGCTTTGATTATAGAGATCGAAGAAAAAGTAAGTACCTGTCTTACCCATACATTGGACCAAACCAAAAGGTTTTGGCAGCTCAAACCGAAGATTTGAAGACACCATGTCCTTCTCAGAAAGCAAGGGCTTCAAGTGTCACTATTAATCCTTTAAATGGATCTTCTTCATATGCTAAATTGGGTAGCAAGAGGTTCCGAAATAGCTGGTACAAAAAATTCATCAGCTGTAATACTATGCCCAGCCATAACAATTTCATGAATGTATCTGCAGAAGAATTACTTTCAGGACTTTGTTCTACAGCTGTTGATTGTATGTTTCCAGTTGGGAATAAGAGCTTTGATTTAGTTGAGTGGTTCTTTTGCAGATATAGAGTATTGAACTATCATGATGAGGCTGAACTTGCTACTTCCCAGGTTAATGCAAAAGAAAAATTGGGAAAACCTGTGGGTAATGATTTGCTGGATACGAAAAGTAAGAAGAGAAAGACCAATAGAATGGAAAATGCAGTTAGGCGTAAGAGAAAATCACTCTCTGGCCTATCAGATGTGAATGTAAACACTTCTAATGGTGACTCTCAAAGGCCTGGGAGAAAACTGAATCAAAAGAGGAAGGGTGAAGAAGTAACTTCAGTACATCAACTGCAAAATGTTGAGATAAATTTTTTTGGGGGAAGCAGCAAATACAGCTCAGCTCCTCAAGCTGCACAAAATTTGTGTTGCCTTGCGTCTGAAGGAAAGGCTGAGCACAATCAGAGGGAAAAGATAGAGGCACAAGAGCATCAAAGTGCTCAAATTAATTCAGTGTATACAGATGCAAAAAGGCTTAACTGCAGTTCGCTGGTAATAGATTTGCAGTTTACACCCCCTGCTATACCTGTTGATATTCCTAAGAGAAATAGAAGTGGAAATAAGGAAGAACTAGTTTTATTTGCTTCAAATCCAGAGTCACGTGTTTCCCAAGAAGGACCTCTTGGGAGTATTACTGATCATAGCTTGTTGGTTAGTAGGGCTGAGGTTGGTACTGTCATGGTAAATAAAACAGGGTTGATGAATAGCATGGGGAAAGCAACAGGAGTGCATCTCAATACTAAACTTGCTGTTGGAGTGCCTCTCAATATCATGGGGAAAGCAGCAGCAGGAGTGCATCTTAATACTAAACTTGCTGTAGAGAAAAAAGGGTTGAAGAATAGCTTGGAAAAGCCAGCGGAAAAGCCTCTCTATCCTAACTTTTCTACAGGGAAAACAGGGCTGAAGAATAGCATGGAGAAGGAAGCAGAAAAGCCTCTCTATACTAAAGTTGCTGTAGAGATACCTGATTTGAACGGTACTGGTGCTGAATGCAATTCAATCAGCACAGAATTTGATACTCTAAATTTCATTTCACCTGAATTTAAATCGGAGCAGTCAAGAAGCTTGTCTGCATGTTCAAGAACTACCAAAACTACTACTTGCAATGGACTGGATGACCATGGAGAATCACTCGGAACCTGTGTTCTCCTACAATTTGCCCCTGTTGCCTATATCCCATCAAAAGAAGATTTAATGACAACATTTTGCCGGTTTGGTCCCTTGAAGGCATCTGAAACCCAGTTGTTAAAAGACACTGGTAGTGCTCAAGTTGTTTTTGTCAGAAGCGAAGATGCTGCAGCTGCATTTCATAGTATAGAGCAGAACAACAAATTTGCCTTTGGTTGTACTCTTGTTGATTGCAAACTCCATTATCTTTCTGCCACCTGTCCACCTGTTGAGCAACTTGTGACCTCTGCACAACCAACTGGGTTTATGGCGATGCCTGGTGTGATGACCCCTACTCAACCAACCATGTCTATGGCAATGCCCGGTGTTACCCCTACCCAACTAATTGGATCTATAGCAATGCCTGGTGTGACGCCAACCCAGCAGCCCACTGGGTCAATGGCCGTGCCCGGTGTCACCCCTATCCCACCAACTGGGTCAATGCCAATGCCTGGTGAGACACCTCCTTCCCTTCAGTTCATTAAGCAGAACTTGCAGATGATGACATCAATCCTGGAGAATTCAGGGAGCAGTCTTTCCCCCAAGACAAGAGCCAAACTGGATTCTGAAATTAAAAACCTTATGAGAAAGGTGAATTCCAGGACCTAGGTCTGAATACTGTGGTCTTGGAAGCTTTTCTTTCTGAATTTATCATGGAAGTAGTTAAGTAGATTAGAGTAGTCAGGGTTTATGTTTTAGTCCTCTTTTCAGTGCCTGTACTGGACTGCTGGTGGATTTTCCTCCCAATTCTTTGACTTCTGCACAATTCATTTGAATGACTCAAGGATATTTTATGCATGAATGTCATTTGATTCAATATCATTCAGTGCTTACCAAGTCTTTCATTTGTATATATGCTGATGATATATTAAGGGTCAAGCTAAGTTTTAACAATATCCCAATTAGTCTTTGAGAAATTTAGTTAAAGGAATATTAGTCCTTGATGATACAAAAAACTCATTTAGTTCCTAAAAGTAAAATAAAAAAATGTTAGTCCTGAAGCATCGGATGTATTAGCACTATTTATTGATTTCTTTTTTAGTTTTTATTGATTAATGTGATATTTTTATATTGTCAATGATTAATTTGTCTGTCCTCATCAAATTATTATTGAAGGATTAAGGTCCGGGATTTACAATTTACTATAGAAGCAAATATATATTGTGATTGTGTTCTTAAATGAAATAATCAGCTGACATGAGAAAATCAAATTTAATACCTTTAGTACTTACCGTGGTCATAAGATGCTTCCATGCATTTGTAATAGCTAGACGCCAATTGATCCGAATGATGTACCGTATGGGTACAGTTGATTTTTTTAATAAAAGAAATAGATAATATTTTTAATTTTAATTGTGAAGTTTATTATATACTAAATTTTAAGCCCTTATTAGGATTCAATTAAATTATATATAATTTATATTTATAAAAAAATATATGTACATTAATAAAATTAGTTTTAAAATATAATATTTGTAAGTAATTAATTTTAAAAATTTTAAGAAAATTTAGAATAAGTATTAATATAATATTCAATGTTATTATTATAATATTTGTATATTTGTATATGTATAAAAAATTTAGGAATATAATAAATAAAATAATTTTTTAAAATCTATTTTCATTTTGAAAACTAATTATTGGTACGAAAGAACTAATAATAATAATTCTTAAAATAATATTTAAAAATATAAAATTTAAAATAATTATCATTTTATGGTTATCTATAAGCATATATTTTTTTGAGGACATTTCAAATTTATTTGACTATATTTTCTTAATTTATTATTTTTCTCTTATTCAATTTAATAAAATTATTATTTTTTAGATTCTTTTTTTCAATACACCTATTTATATCTTATATATAAAAATAAAAACACTTAATACATTTATAACAATGTTATTTTTTCTCTTTTTTTTTTTATATAAAAACTAATAGTATATTATTATTGTTATTATAATATGAAAAACATAACATTCAATGCTATTATCACAATCATTTTAAAATTCATTAAAATGAGTAAAGATAGATAATAATAATAATGATAATAATAATAATAATAATAATAATAATAATAATAATAATAATAATAATAATAATAATAGATATTTTAAATGTGCATAAATTATATAAATGGATATTTTAGCATGATATATTTAGTAGTTATATAAAAAAATATGTACAAAAATTTTATAATAAAGACCATTAGTGAGTTTTTTTTTAAAGGAACCATAGTTATATCATTTCATTAGTTTGGAAAACAATACAAGAAGGAATGTAATAAAAAATATGAAAGCTAGTATAAAATCTTGAAATCCTTACTAAATTCTGAGTTATAAATTAACTTGTCTCTTAAGAAAACTCACCTCAAACTTTCTTTACATAGACTATAGATAGATTGTAATATCGACGGTAAGCTTTGTGAAATTATTTTCATTTTATTTTTTTTGTCAAAAATTATAAAATATTATATCTTAAAACATCTTATTTATTGTGGCAAAAATTGTGGAATATCACATTTAAAAAAACATTATTATTCAAAGTAATGATGCGGGAGGTAAAATCTAGATTATTAATAAATCAAAATAATGTATGCGTGCATAAATTATTAATATACATATTTTAAATTTAGTATACTCAATAGTTTTTAAAAGTAAATAATTATTTTAAAAAATAATATTACGGTTATTATTTTTCTCTAGATTTTTAAAAATTAATAATCTTTCATTAATTTTATATCACATTAAATCATATCAATGGTTGTTATAAAATTAAAGTTTGAATATGACGATTAAAAAATAAATATTGAAGTGAAGGTTACTTAATTGAATAAGATTAACGGTTGTCAATTTAAAGTTTCAATTCGACGATTCTAAAAATTCCAAGTGAAGTTTACATATATAGATAGAAGATAGATATATAGATAGATAGATAGTTTGTTAATTATTTTAAAATAATTTTTTTCATTATGTTTTCTACTACTAATGTCTTTTAGGTTGCTGTTATTAAAAATTATTATTTGTATATTATTTTATATATTTATTTTAATTAGTTTTTTCTAGATTATTTACTATTTAATATAATTTTCCTACAAAATATGTATGAGACTTTTACTTAAATTTAATTTTTTTTTCAAAGTGATATATAGAGAGAGAAAATATTATGAAACACATTTTTAGGTCTTTTACATGTATGATTACTTGTTCTGCAATCTGCACATAAGTGTCATCTGATATGGGGACTTCGATGAGAGCTACACCTCGGCCTATGAAGCGCCTTGTGCTAAAGGAAAAATAATCGCCTTCCCTATCATGCTTCTCTAGTATACGTGGGTTGACAGAGAGGTAGGTACCTACTTCTCTTGATATAACAATGAATCAAACTTGCTTAACCTTTTGAGGTAGTTGTCGATTAGTACAATAATAGAACGAAAGCTATGTCCGGTCACTCTCCGCACTATCCGGTTGGATGCTGCTCTGCTTGCAGGGTTCGTATTCATGAACCAAGGAAGGCTGAACATGGATTTCTTTTACATGTATGATTGCTTGTTCTGTGCACTCTACTTGTATAGCTCTGTGTCGGCAACATCCATACTCTTCTTGCATTAATTTGCAATCGTCTGCAAGACAAGGCTCGGTGGATATCGTTGATCTAGATACCAAAGCATCCTTTGTTCCACCCCTTCACTTCTTCTTACAAGAACTTTGAAAGTGGCTATTTCTAAGTAATGATAAGGCTGATCACCAGGAAGAAATTTTTCTACGACTCGACAAGAAACCCTATGTTTCCCTTCTACTGGAAATAATGCCCTTGATGGGAACTGTTAATTTGTTGAAGTTCAACCTTAGCCGAGGAGGGTATTCGAGAAGGAATTATTGTTGGATACACGGGGAGCTGGAAAGAAGATCAAGTCAAGGATGAAGCCCTTTGCTTAAAGGATTTTAGCTTTTTACATGCCTCTAAATTGAAGGCATTTGTAATTTGTTAAGTTGTTCAAGAGACTTATCTTGTGATTCTTACATTGCATAAGCATAATCACATACATGCATACATGTTTTTAAGAAAAGCATATAAGGTCACATGTTTGCATTTAGAAAGAAATTTCTCATGGCTTAAGTTTTGAAAAAAATCAATTTATGCACTGCTTTAATCGATTACCAGCTTGTGTAATCTATTAAAAAGCCTTGAAGAACACTTTAATCAATTACAAGCAAATCGTAATCGATTACATAGTACAAAAGTTCAAAACACATATGACTGCCTTAATCGATTACCACTCAATCGTAATCGATTACACAGGCTTGTTTCAAAACTGAGACTGATTGACTTAATCGATTATAGGACGTTTTAATCTATTACATTGTTCTTAACATTTTTTCCAGATTGTCTCAAGAAGACTTTAATCAATTATTTGGCATATTAATTGATTACATTAGTTAAAATAATCGATTATCATAACGTATTAATTGATTACATGTAGCTAAATCTGTTTTCTATATAAAGCTATTGGGTTTGTGCTTTTAAAACAATTAAGAGAACTGAGTTTACGAATTACCCATTACTCTCAAAGTTTTCAAGGTCTGAGAAAAAGACTTTATGAAGTTTTATACATCTTGGTTTCAAAACTCAAGAGACATGCATAATTGATGATGTTGCTTTAAACAAGATTCAACAAGAATTTTCAAGAGAGATGGTTTTCAACTTTAGCATTCATTCAACCTGTCATTGCTTGGTAAAATTCATTCACTCATATTCTGAGGATCATAAGGTTGTATCTCTCTTGAACTTTTACACTGAATTGTTTTGTATCTTTTAATTCTTGTAAGCACCAAGATCAAGAGGTTTCTTTCGAGCTTTTCTAGAGTAGTGTTCTCTAGAGGAAAGACAGAGTAGTGTTCTATGGTTCTTTGTGATTAGAAGTCTAATAGGGTTTTAGATTTCAGTTTCTTTATCTAGGTTTGATAAAGGTAATCATTTGTAAAAGCTTGTAAAGAACAGATTTTGATTTAGTGGAACTCTAATCATGTTTGGTTAGAAGACACTGGATGTAGCTTTTCATTTGAGGGGTGAACTAGTATAGATTTGGTGTTTTTCTTGAATCTAAATCGTGCTATCTGAATCTAGCTTATCTTGTGGTTAATCTCTTTCAAGGTCAACAGAAATATTTTTTGAAATTGCTTGAGGTGAGGGTCGAGTCTTGATTGATTGAAAATTGAAGTTTTTACAAAGTTAAACTTGTGATATTCTTAATTCCGCTGCTAGTTTTCAAAGAAAATTTTAAAGTCACTGTTTTAACCAATTCACCCTCCTCTTGGTTAATTATATGTGTTCATCTTTGTTTTCAATTATTAGTGAGTCTTCGAGTTCAACCTTTGCCAAGAGAGTACTCGAGAGGGAACTATTAGTGATTCTTCGAGTTCAACCTTAACTTAGGAGGGTACTCAGGAGGGAACTGTTAATGAGTCCGGATACACTAACTTGCAATCAAAGATAGAGATAAGGAGATTTTTATTAACAGTTGGTTGCCGAAGTGTGCCTTGTTAAAACCTCCTCAGTAAAAACCATGTTACATTTTTATAGGGATAAAAAACCGAGGTAGGAAAAAGATTATGACACTCGTTACAAAGATGCAGCTAACTATAATAAACTTTTAAATGTGTGGAGTTCCAAGTTCTCGGGATGACCTTCCAAGATACTTATTCTAACTTGTAAGCTCTGTAAAATAAGGGAACACTTCACACTTAACCAAGAGGGGGGGGGGG
>QARZ01039785.1:8622-20169 GCA_013407115.1 Glycine latifolia
AATACCAAATGAATGCAAGATATTTTTACATGGAATTGATAAATAACATCTTTCGAAACATTGATTTGATTTGAACATGAAAACAGACCTTAAAGCTCAGTGAGTGTGTGCAACCACATAAATTACATTTAGTGTCCGCACTGATATGATTTATAATTGATTTTGCTTGAATTTCTAATTGTCATAACATATGATGCATCGATATGATTTAGGCCTTCTTTCTTTTTGAACATCTTTTTAAGCCATTGGCCAAAAAGCTATCCCAACATAAATACAATGATTTACCATTTGCAAACCCTTTTGAGCCAAACACTTGATATTTTGTTGGAACCCTATCCTAGGATAAGAATTCCTTACCTTACCTTAGGTTAGGAGAGCAAAAAGGGAAATATTTTGCTGATGAAAAATTTTTGGGTAGCTCATACAATGAAAAAGACTTTTAAATGTGGCTATATGCTATTCGTGTAAGTAAAAGAAAAAGAAAGAAAGAAAAAGAAAAGAAAAAAGCAAACAAATTCCTTGTGTATTGTACAAAGTACTTGGGTGAAATGAAAAATTGATAAACATGGATATCTTGGAAGAAAAAGGAAGTGATAATAGGTTATTTTATCTTTGTTTGCTCTCCTATTCTCGAGGTCTTTTTGAATATCCAGAAAAACCAAGATTCCTTTCTAAGCCAGGCCCAACCTAAAAGCCCTAATGATCCATGATAAGTATGTACTTTGATTTGATGGGAAATGAATTGCAAAATTAATCTATAAGGTATCAGTGTTGGAATTGAGAATAAACACTCACCTGTGAGAATTAAACATCTTCGAGAGGTTTTCCTCTGTTTGAATCAAGCACATGTTTCCTCTGATGTTCTTTAGAAATGAATAGTGAATTGATCTTAATCTCATTTGTTTTTGTGAATTCCATCTTTTGTTTCAAATTCTTAAGGTTGACAATTTAAAAATATGTTCTGATCACTTTGGAGAGTTGATTCTTTACAAAATATGTTCATATAAAAAATATTTTCTATATATTACTTATACTCTTATTTTTTGCAATGTTATTTTACTTTGCTTGAGGACAAGCAAAATTCTAGCTTAGGGGGAGTGATAAGTGCCCTATTTTAGTTAAATCCAAGCTTACAATGTTGGCACTTATCTTTTGATTTCAGTAAAATTATTTATAAACTTGCCCTAAACCTAGATAAATAGTCTTTAGTACATTTGATGAATATTTTCTTCATATTTTGGAAGATTTGTCCAATTATATGTTGCATTTTGATAGGTTCGAGAAATTCTGAAGCTGCCGAACAAGCAGAGCAATCAAAAAAGGCTTAAAAAGCAAACATGGGAGGTGTTACAAGCAAAACAGGCCCAAAATCCATCAAGGCCCAAAAGTATTCTCCAGAACCATCTTTTAACTCGCCCAGGCGAGTGACTCATGTGTATTCTGGTCGCCTGGGCGAGTGGCATCATCAAGTGGGCACAAGTCCCTGTGGAGACGAACTATACTCATTGTACAAACTATTAAACTGTTAAGTTTTATTTGGAAAAACTGAGTAGCACAAGTCCCTGTGGAGACGAACTTTTATAAATTTTGTAACTTACAACGACAAATTGGTACGCTAGCCAAAAGTCTAACAATAATCCCCAACCGGGGTGAGATACAATCTCAGTAAACTCAGGGTTCTTGAAGACTCACCTCCCCCTGGTTCACTTCCACAGTACATAGCATTTATAAAGGCATTACAATAACATAGCCAACCTAGCCTTTAATAAATCAGTAGTATGCCCATCTTGGCCTTTTAAGAAAACATAGCCATCTCGGCTTTTATAAACATCACATGTACATAACCACACAAACGTGCCATTACAGCACAGATATACAAGTTCACCAGTGCACATCTCATGCATAAATGTATATCTTGATATACAAGTTCACCAGTGCATATCTCATTCAAAAATATATATCAATTGTGCACATCTTATGCACCCGTGCACATCTCATGCACTCGGACGTATATGAATTACCGAGAAGCTCATCTTGGATTAGTCTTACACTTTCCCTAGCCAGAGGGCTTCCTTAATCACAATACAAACATCACAGTGTAAATCATGTACATGTATGTTTCAATCAAAAAGCAGTAACACACAATTTAAATACACACATTGCTTCATACAATAACCATAACTCCCCAGGAGTATGGTAGAACACAATCAAGGAATACAAGTCCCCAAGAACAGAGAGCTTACCTTCTCTGATCACGGCACCGGCTCTCTCAGCCTCGTGTTCCAAACCACCGATATCTTCTTTATCAAGCCCTACACCAGGCCAGAAAGATATCAAGAACGGTTCTCAACCGTTTCATCAAAAGAACACAGTTCTTTTCCAAATCTCATACCATTTCATCAAAAGAACCCAGTTCTTTTCCAGATCTCATACGAAAACCTTCAGTGTTGACTTGCAAACCCCCAAAATATCTGGGCATAACAAAATACCCAAAACCCAGAAAACTAACTTTCAAGGTTGAACCTATATCATGACAATCCCCTAAGCATACTTTTCCAAAGAAATAACACCCAAAACTAACCCTAACTCATATGGGTGATTTTTCCTTTTTAACTCCAAACTCAAAGGTATAGTAAAACTCATATATCTTACCTAAAACAGCAAGGAAGCTTAGAGGACGGCTTCTCCAAGCTTGCATGTCCTGAACGTGCCTTCTATCTCTTTTGATCTCCTTGTTTAAAGGTCTTTACAACTAATAAAGGGTGGAAACTATTTTGTATGGTGATTCTCATCAATCCTTACGTTGGATGTGAAAGTTTCTAAGTTAAGGAATGGTTATCTAGGAAGTTTTTCTCACTTCAACAATGGAGGAAGAGAGAGAAAGTGTTTTAGCAAAAGATGATGGAACTAAGGTTTCTACTGAAATACCTCACTTGTGCATGTCTTATATAACCGATAAGATAACACGCGTCATCAAACAGCAGGAGAGTCTCCCCGCGTCAAAACAACCAGTAGGGAGTCAACACGTGTCACCCAATAAGGTAAATACGTAGAGATATTTGACTGTCGGGTTGGGTCTACTGTTTGGCAAGTCAATGTGTTATCTCATCTACACGTTGCGTGTGACTACCCGGGTTCTCTAAACCCTACAGATTTTGCCGGGTTCTCTTCATATTACCAATGCTGCCAGTTTGGACTTAATATATAAGTATTGAGTGCAACTTCACTACCCTATCCCGGTTTCCTGTGCACTCATTCCAACCACTAGGCTAAGTCCTGGTTAAACAACAAGTACTGACTGTTTTAATCGCTTACAAACACTTATGTAATCGATTGTATAAGAACCCGTCCTTGGTACTAGAGTACGTCCAATGTCCTTTCCTCTGACCTTATACCACCTATTCTGACCTCATCTGAGTTCCTACCTTGGAAATTTTAAAGTCCAAGATTCCTCCCAACCACTTTCGGGATCACTAACCCGGTAATCCTCCAAAAAGGGATTGCGAGCTTTCTTGGTTTCTCTACCTGGTAGCTCTTAAAAGTCAACCATATACGAGCCCCTCCTGACTCAATCCGAGATCACTACCCGAAACACATTCGAGATCAACTACTCGGAACCCAAAGAAAAAGGAAGACACGAGCTCTTTCAAGACCGCACCCCGGTCTCTCAAGGAAAGGAATGTATAAGCTCCGCCGAGATAGCAACCCGGTCGCTCTTTCCTCCCTTGTTCGGGTTCCTTTCTATACATCAGCTCTTTTCCTCAAAAGTGCTATGTATGTACGCCATGTAAGTGGCGATAACTCGGTCATGCACAAACCCATCTTTCAAACATTACTAACCTACCACGATCCCGGATTTAGAAGAGATGCTATCCACACCCCCCTCTCATCCGAGTTCCAACATACCCCCTTATGTGACAACCCGGATTATCACAGGGTCATTATAAGAAGAGTGCTGGATTTGGGGGGACGGAGGTGCAGGACTGAATGCTGGGTTTAATAGCCCTACAGTGGTATGTTATTTTCTTTCTTAAGGCACAACCCGGTCTGGGTTCCAGAACTATCAGGTTCCCGGATGCCGAGTTCAAGATGGGTTTTTGGAATTCGTGTATGTGGAAGTAGAAGTGGAGACCGGGTTCCACCAGGCTCAAGAACAACAGTGGACTTAACAAGTGCACACCCCCAATCTGAGTTCCAAGACCAGCCGTGATTCTTATTAAACCTGTTGGGTTCCCGGACTCTAATGAAACTAGTCGGGTTCCACAGACTTCAATAGGTGTTGATTTTGAGGGGGAGATTGTTGATTTTAAGGGAAGCTGCAAGAAGATTAAAGCAAGGTTGAAGGCTTGATGTTTTAGCTTTTTACATGCCTAATCATTTGAAGGCATTTGTAATTTGTCTAAGTGGTTCAAGTGTTTTGCCTTGTGATCTTTCATTTGCATTTGCATTCTCATTATCATGCATACATAGTTTTTGATTAAAATCTCAAAGCAATCCAATGATTTCATAAGAAGTTAAGTTCTCATGGCTAAGTCTTTGAAAAATGAAAACTTACTATTTTAATCGATTACACAAGCATTTTAATCCTTTAATTACATTCATACTATTTCTAAAAATGTCTTGAAGAACAGTTTAATCGATTACCAACTTCTTGTAATCGATTACATAGTAATATATGAAAAATATGCATCAGTGGAATAATTGATTATTCTGTTATGTAATCGATTATCTTAACTTGTTTGTCATGGTACCTTACAGGAATAATCGATTACCATTTTCAGTAATTGACTACATAGGCCGGGTTCATGTTTTTCATGTTTGAGCTTTACTGGTTTAATCGATTACCAGTCTTATGTAATCGATTATTTCTTCATGTTTCAAATATACTAAGACTGGTTTAATCGATTACGTATCAGTTTAAGCAATTCTCTTGTTCATGAAAACATTTCCAAGAAGCTTAAGAACATATTAATCAATTATGTGATAATTTAATCCATTATATATGATTAAATAATCGATTATCTTGTTGTTTTAATTGATTCTTATAAGTTAAATCAGTTTTTTAACAGATTTTCCTAACTTGTCATTGTAAATATACTTAGAGCGAATTGTTCTGAGTAACATTGAGCATTTGTGTAAATCACTAAAAAGTTACAAAGCTTTTTTAAAAAGCCAAAATATTGATTTGTTCTAAGAGTTGAAAAAACTTCTCATGAGTTCAAGAAAGGTGAATCTTTGAGATGAGGTTTTAAAGAAGATAAGAGATTTCAAGAGCTTTTACTTTTGAGCTTTGAATTGCATTCAACCTAATTGATTGGTAACATCATTCATTCATTCATTCATTTGAAGGATCATAGGTTGTATCTCTTGAATCTTTCTTTAGAATTTTTTTTGTGTGTATTAAAAATTCTGTTGGTATATCTTTGATTCTTTTAAGTGGTTTTCTAGAGTACGGTTCTCTAGAGGTAAGAATAGAGTAGGGTTCTCTGGGTCTTGATCATTTGAAGTCTATAGGGTTTAGATTTCTGTTTCTTTGTCTAGTGTGGATAAAGGTGATCATTGTAAACTGCTTGTAAAGATTCTTTGATATAGTGAAAACTGTAACCTAGTGTTGGTTGGAAGTAACTGGATATAGCCTCCAAGGTTGAGAGGTGAACCAGTATAAATTGCATTGTTTCTTATCTTGAATTTTGTATATTTCAGTGATTATCTTTGTGAAATCAAAATATTATCATAAAAGAAACTATTTCTGTCATTACATGCATATCAAGGATTGATCTTGATTGAGGAAAGATTTCTGGATTTTCAAAAAGGTGAACAAGTGATACGATCCAATATTTTAATTCTGTAATTTGCTTTAGAAAATTTTAAATATCAGTTTTGAACCAATTCACCCCCCCTATTGGTTTATTTGCAGTATATTCATTGTGTTTTCAATTGGTATCAAGAGCTGGTTCTTGAAAGTTATTCAAGATCACTTTATTTTTAAAGAAAATGAATACCACTCAAATAATTTTTAGCAAGGGAGTTCTCTCAATCATCCACCAATGTTTGAGGGTGAGCATTTTAGTTTTTGGAAAAATCATATGCAGATCTTTATTCAATCCAATGATCCCGGTGGATGGAATGCCATTGAAAAAGGTCCTTTAGTTCCAATGAAAACTGTTGATAATAATTTGATTCCCAAAGAATGGGATGAAATGACAGAAGCTGAAAAAAGATTTGTACAATATGATTTTAAAACTAAAACATGATTACATCTGCTTTGTCTTCTGATGAATTCTTTAGAACTGTGAGATGCAGAAGTGTAAAAGAAATGTGGGAAATGTTGGAGGTTACTCATGAAGGAACATATGAAGTAAGGAGATCAAGGAAGCATGCCTTGATTCATGAATATGAGTTGTTTAAGATGAGCAATACTGAAAACATATCACAGCTGCAAACAAGATTCACTCACATTGTCAATCATCTTCTTGGTCTTGGAAAAACTTTTGATGCTGAAGAATTAAACATCAAAATTCTAAAGTGTCTCACAAGACCATGGCAACCAAAAATTACAGCAATTAAGGAATCCAAAGATTTGTCCAAGATGTCCATGGCTGCACTATTTGGTAAGCTTCTTGAGTATGATCTTGAAATGTCACAATTAACCAATGCAGAAGATGCAGGAAAGAAGCACAAAAGCATAGTTTTGAAAGCTGCATCATCTAAGGTTGAAATAGAATAAGGCTCAAGTGTAGAAGATGAAGATGACAACATGAATCTAATTGTCAAAAAGTTCAGCAAATTCATGAAAAGGAACAAAAATAGAAAGTTCACAAAGTTCAACAAAAGAAATGACAACAATAGCAACAACAACACCGCTACCAACTTTACTTGTTTTGAATGTGGAAAATCTGGACACATCAAATCTGAATGTCCAATGTTCTTGAAGAAGCAATAAGGTGAGAGGAAGATAAAGAAGGAAGGAAAACCAAAGAAAGCCTACATTGCATGGGAAGATAATGAAGCAACAAGTTTTGGATCAAGGAGTGAGAATGAAGAAGAAGCAAATGTATGCTTCACTTCAATCTTGAGTGATGATGAAGGGTTTTCTAGTGCTGAATCTGAGGTACTCTCAAAATATGATAACATTGTTGATGCTTTTCATAAAATGCATGATGAGGCTCAAAGGCTAGCAAAGGCAAATAATAAGCTGAAAGGAGATCTAAGATGACATATCACCAAACTTGCAGAAATGCAAAGTGAACTTTGTAAGTTGAAAGAAGAAAATGAAAAATTTCTTTCAAGTTACAAAGCAAATGGTTGTATATGTCCTTCCTCTTCTAAGGCAGGAAAATGCAAATTGTTACAAGATGAGTTTGATGCTTTCAAAAGAAGCCAAGGAGAAAAGTATATGATACTACTTTCAGAAAATAACTATTTGGTTGATCTTTTGAGAAGGCGTTATAGAGGAAAGTGCAACTTGGCTGAAATGTTAAGTGTGCAAAAATATGTTGGAGATACTTCTGGTTTGGGATACAAACATGGTTCAAAATATAGTGGAAAAACCAAATTTGTACCACCAAAACAGAAGAATCAAAAGAGCTTTAATAAATCAAAGTTTAATCAAAATGTTTACTTTGAAAGATCATTAAGAGTTGTAACTTGTAACTATTGCATGAAGAAAGGACATACATCTTTTAAATGCTATGCTAGGAAATATATGTGCCTAATGGAGAATGTATATGGGTGCAAAAGAAAAGGAAAATTGCTAACCCCTATGGACCCAACCTCAATTGGGTACCTTTCCTTGTTACTTGATTTGAATTTTGCAGGTGTGTCTAAGAGCAAGATCATCACTATGGTATCTTGATAGTAGATGCTCTAGGCACATGACAGGCGACATATCCATGCTTACAAATGTCATACTAAAAGATGGAGGATTTGTCACCTACGGCGATAATAACAAAGGGAAGATAATTGGAGAAGGGAACATAGGAGATAGCCTCAAAACTAAGATCAGAAATGTTTTGTATATTGAAGGCTTGAAACATAATCTCCTAAGCATAAGCCAATTATGTGACAAAGGGTTCAAAATCTCCTTCAACAACAATTGCTGCTTGATTTGTAATAGTCAAAATGGTGAAGTTATCCATGATGGTAAAAGAAAGGGTAACATTTATGTTTTGTCCATTGACCATGCATTCATTCATAACACTAGCTGTCTTGTAAGTAAAACTAATGAAACATGGTTTTGGCATAGAAGGACAAGTTGACAAAACTTTGTTCATCAAGAAAAGAGGAAATGATATCTTGCTGGTTCAAATTTATGTGGATGACATTATATTTGGTTCAACTAATTAATCTATGTGCAAAGAATTTTCAGTAACAATGCAAAATGAGTTTGAGATGTCAATGATGGGAGAGCTTACATTCTTTCTAGGACTACAAGTCAAGCAATTGAAGAATGGAACCTTCCTTAGTCAAGCCAAGTATTGTCTAGAGATGATCAAGAAGTTTGAAATGAAAAATTGCAAGGATGCTGCAACACTAATGGCAACATCTACCTATCTTGATTCAGATGACAAAGGAAAAAGTGTTGATGAATTAAATATAGAGGAATGATTGGATCTTTATTATACTTAATTGCTAGTAGACCTGATATTATGTTAAGTGTTTGCTTATGTGCTAGATATCAAGCAAATCCAAAGGAGTCTCATTTAACTGCAGTAAAAAGAATCCTTAAATATCTCAAGTCTACACCAAGAGTAGGACTTTGGTATCCAAAAGGTATATCTATCAGCTTGGTTGGATATTCTGATTTTGATTTTGCAGGGCGCAAATTGGATAGAAAGAGTACCAGTGGTACATGCCACTTGTTAGGAAGCTCTTTGATTTCTTGGCACTGCAAGAAGCAATCATGAGTTGCCTTATCCACTGCTGAAGCTGAATATATTTCTGCTAGAAGCTGCTATGTACAAAGTCTTTGGTTGAAGCAATAACTTCAAGACTTTGGTGTTGATCTACAAGAGATACCTTTGTTGTGTGATAACACTAGTGCAATCAACATATCCAAAAATCCTATTATGCACTCAAGGACCAAACACATTGAGATCAGACATCATTTTATCAGGATCATATCCAAAAGGGTAACATCAAAATTGAGTTTGTTGAAACTAACTATCAATTAGCTGATATTTTCATTAAACCTTTGGATAGAGATAGATTCTATACACTTAGAAACATGCTAGGAATACTTGATGAATCTAGTGTGTGTTAGCTTCATGTTTCTATACTCATCTACATGAAATTGCATCATTGATTGGTGTTGCGCGATCGGCAAGTGTACCGTTCGTTTCAAGTAATAAAGTAAATAAGTAGAGTATCGTCTCCACAGGGATTGAATGCAATCTTATGTAACTTAATGTCTTAGAAATTGGAAGACAAAATAATAAGTTTGAGAGAGTTTGTTGATTTGTAATTGAGTACTGTAATTTAAATGACAGAAAATTAACCAGAATGTAAGCGAATGTAATTAGATTTTACTGCAGTGATGAGAGATGATTGTAGTTAAGCGCAATCCCCTATGATTCCTTCCTACTATGTTCGATTGATTATTAACTTGAACTAATCCTAATTACTCAGCTGATGTGTTCTCTTATGATTAGCTAAACCCTAATCCCTTAGTAATTTAACCCTTTGATGAAATTAAGAACCCTAATCCCTTAGTGATTCCCTCTTAAACCAAGCATTAAGCAAACATAACCTGAAAGTGCTGCAACCACACATCCCTATCCCTAGGCAATGTATCAACTGTTGTTTTACCCATTTCAGAAATTAGAATCCCAATATCCCTATTGTGAATCCCAACCCTAAGTATCTTAACAGAATGGCCAGTCCAAATTAAGAATTATGCAATGAAGAATAGAGTAAGACAAAGTAAATATGATAACTTCTTATTAAAACTAATCAATACATAGAGGAATTCTTCATAGGTTCATGGCTCAACCACAATACAGAAATTAGCCAAGCATACTCAAAGTTGACAATACTTTCATGACTAACATACCAGAGGAAAAGAAAAGATTACACAGGGTATGGTTCTACAATTCCTCACAGCTTCTAATCTTCTCCCAAGAGTCTCCAATGGCTTCTTCTTTAGCAAATCTGTCCAAAACCCAGTAAAAGCTCTCTTCTTTGTGACCCAGAGGCTCCCTTTTATGCCTCAAAACGTCCTAGGTCTAATTCCAGTAATAATGAACTATTCCCTCCACTGAATCAATTTAACTCTTTTAATTTGGGAAACAGCGAGCTTCTCACGCGATTCGCGTGAAGTCCCACACTATTCGCGTGGGTTATTCGAGTTAGATGAACTGCTCTGGACTTCTGGCACTGTTAGCGTGGGTGTTCACGCTGATCGCACGAGTCATTCGAACTGAAGGTTTGGGTTTTGATAGCCTGGCGCGATTCGAATGGATGTTCACGCTACCTGCATGACTTGTTCGAGCTGAGAGTCTGTTGTTTCAGCATCTCACGCTGATCGCGTGGTGGTTGCGCTAATCATGTGGGCTCTTCGAACTGAACTTGTTTATCTTAACACTTCCACGCTGATCGCGTGAGATCCCACGCTGATCGCATGGTTCATTCGAGATCTCTGGCTTGCTCTTTTTGGCTTCTTTTCCTCTCTTGTTGGTTCCTAGATGATAAAATAACTCAGAATTTAAATTAATGTGCAATTAAATGATAATTCATCAATTCCTAATCTAATTTACTAATTCTTAAACAATTTATTAATTAATTAAACCTAAAAATTATTATATGCTGGAAGCATATCAAATAATTTCCAGATTTATATATTGCTATCCTCAGCAATAAACAGAGTTTCTATTTGGAAAGCAAGTTTCAACAATCAGGCATAATTTCACAATTAACATTCTTAGAATCACAATGCTAAGTATACTCAATTTCAAAATAAAGTTTCAATAACACTTTCAATTCCATCAACTGCAAAAGTTTCACTTGAATCTTCCTTACCAAGATGTGTGTATTTCACTCATCACTCAAGTGTATAAGGTTTATTATACTCACTCAATCCATCATAGTGATAGCACTACCATAAGCTTGATCATATTCTCGAGTTCCTGAAATTAAGAAACATGAATGCATGCACAACTGATCAAAAGGTCTTTATAAGGTTATAACTTGGCCTGGCTTAAAGGTAAGGATCTTTTGGATAGTGACTAACATTGAGATTGGATTTTTGTTAGAATTAGCCAATTCCACCTAGCAGTATATTATTCTTTATTCTTTGATTTTTCCTCTGTAGAACACTTGTGATAGAGGGAGTAAGGTGGTAGAGAATTACATTTAGATCCACCAGCTGGTATTTCAGACTTGTTACTTCCCACTGGATTCTTCACTAGATTTGGTTTTTTCCAGATCTGTTCTGTTGGCATTTTCACTTTTATACCAGAATTGTCTTCTTGGGTAATTTTGTCTTTCCTCTTACCTTTCCTTCCTTTCCCTGTTTCCCCCCTATTCCGTGGTTTTGATTCTAATTCTTTT
>QARZ01039786.1:0-19180 GCA_013407115.1 Glycine latifolia
GGGCCAAGCACTTAATGTAACTTCCATTGGGATGTATTGAATGCTATCATTCATTTATCGAAAGTTATTTTACTGCACTTTGCTTGTATGGTTTTACTTCTTCTTTGGATTTGATCACTCTAATGAAGGATTAAGAGCTAGGGTTCACAATAGGGATATTGAGACACTAGTCTTGGACTTAACTGAAGTAACTTACTTACATTACCTAGGGATAGGAATGTGTGTTTGCGGTCTTTTGAATGTGTTGCTTAATGCTTAACTCTAGGAAAGTCACTAAGGGATTAGGGCTGGCATATGGGTTAAAGGGTTATCTTTCTAAGGAATTAGGAAATAACTAACTTGTTGGTGAAACACCTGGCTGAGTAATTTAGATGCTTGAATGTGGTGAGCAATACAAGTTCATTGGGAGGAAGCATTGAGTGTGGGTTGCCCTAGCTACTATCGTCACATATCGTATAATACCAATTTACTTGTTCATATAATTTTAATGTTCATAGCTTAGTTTAATTTCACTTATTACACACACACAAATTCAAACTTTACTTAATCATTTGTCATCCAACTTATCGATACGAATTACAATTCAATTGGTCAACAATCCTCGTGGGAACGATACACTTCTTATCACTTTATTACTTGTACGATCGGTATACTTGCCGAATCCGCAACAAGTTTTTGGCGCCGTTGCCGGGGATTGTTTTAGCCAATTTTATTATAATTCTTTATCTTTAAAGTTGGAATTCTTTTGTTACTAAATTGCTTCTTGAGTTTATGCGAGGTACAGTTGACCCTGCAACTCTCCAGTTCGACCCAGAGGTAGAAAGAACTGCTAAGAGGAACAGGAAGTTAGCTAAACAAATGAGAGAAGCAGAGACATCTAACTCTAGACCAACACAAGAAGAAGAAGAAGAGGAAGAGCTAGATATGGTGGGGAGAAACAATGATCCGCCAAGACCTGAAGATGAACTTATGGAGGATATTCTTGCCCTTTTGTTCACCAGACCCACCTCCAGCATAGTCAGACCGCCGATACAAGCGAATAACTTTGATATCCACCCTTCTCTTATCAGTTTGGTGGAAATGAGCCAGTTCGGTGGTGAGGATGATGAGGACCCTCACGACTTTGCTGACAGATTCTTGCAAATCTATGACACTATCCGCCACCAAGGGGTAACGGATGATGCTATCAGGTTACGGCTCTTTCCTTTTGCTGTGAAGGGAAAGGCTCTCAGGTGGTTGGATCGTCAAGCCTCTAATAGTATCACCACTTGGGAGGAGCTAATGGCCAAGTTCTTTGCCCAATATTGCTCCATGGAGAAGTATAATCGATTGGTGAATGAGATCACCAACTTCACCCAACAACCAGGGGAAACTCTATGTGCGGCATGAAATAGATTTCAAGAGCTCATCCGGCGATATCCTCAGTATGATATGTCTGTAGGCAAGAAGGTGCGCATCTTCTTCAATGGGATGACACCTGAGTCTAGATTGGTAGTGAATGGAGCGGCCGGGGGTTCTATAAGGTCCAAAACTGCAGCTCAAACCTTTGATTTAATTGACTCTTTGGCCAGAAATGAAAATGAAAGTATTGTAGCACAGGCCAAAAGAGAAGTAATTCATTTGGGCAGCAGTGACGCGATGTTGGCGAAGCAGAAAATCTTATCACAACAACTAGCTATCCTCAATGCTAAGATTGATAAGCTTGAAATTGCCAAAGCTCAAGCTTCTTCAATCAAGGCAAATGTAGTTGTTTGTGAATATTGTCAAAGGGACCATGAGTCCAACGTTTGTCCAAGTTTAGTAGGGGCTGATCCAATTCAAGTCAATGGTGTTTGGTATGACCAAAGACCACCACAAGGTTATCAGAGGAACCCTAACCAAGCTTCAGGGAGTAATTATCAAAGAAGAATCCAAGGAGGTGGGTTAGACTACAAGTCTAACCACTACTTGCAACCACCTCCTATCCCTCCGAAGGAACCATCTGAGTTAGAAAAAGCGATGGCACAACTGGCCAGGACCACAAATGATCACATCCAAGCCACCGATGCATTTATGAATGAGACGAGAGCCCACTATAAAAACCAAGATGCATCTATTCGGAACTTGGAAATTCAAATTGGCCAGTTATCTAAGCAGTTAGCAGAGCGACCACAAGGGCAATTCCCTAGTGATACGGTGGTTAATCCTAGGGAACATGCGAAGGCCATCACCACTAGGAGTGGAATTGTGATCACTCCCCATGAGAAGTCCAAGGTAAACCGAAAGAAGGTTGAAGAGGAAACTACCCCAGTTGCTACGGAACCAAGGGTAGAAGTACCTTCCAGCACTTCCAAGGAAAAGGAGGAAGTTGCCCCGAATCCAAATCCAACCATGGATTTTTCCAGGTTTGAAAAGCCACCATACCCTGTGAAGCTTAAACAGAAAGCCCAGAAACAACAGTTTGCCAAATTCCTTGAGATGTTTAAGAAGTTACAAGTGAATATTCCATTTGCAGAGGCTTTGGCAAATATGCCCAATTATGCCAAGTTCATGAAGGAGATATTGTCCAAGAAGCACAAATTACAAGAGTGTGATACAGTGGTATTGACAGAAGAGTGTAGTGCCATTATTCAAAAAAAGATGCCTCCAAAGCTTCGTGATCCCGAAAGCTTCAACATTCCAATTGCCATTGGAAATGTTAATGTTGGGCGAGCTTTATGTGACCTTGGTGCTAGCATTAATCTGATGCCATTGACAATGTGTAAATCCTTGGGCATATCTGAATTGAAGCCCACTATGGTGTCTCTCCAATTAGCCGATCGATCTTTGAGAAGACCAAGTGGAGTCCTAGAGGATGTTCTTGTCAAAGTAGACAAATTCATCTTTCCAGCTGACTTCATTGTTCTAGATATGGCAGAGGAGAGCAAGATACCACTTTTGTTGGGTAGTCCATTCTTGGCTACGGCCCGTGCATTAATAGATGTAGAGAAGGGCAAACTCGAGTTAAGGATGGATGATGAATCTGTGGTCTTCAATGTATTTGATGTGATGAAGAATCCATTTGACAGGGATGATTGCTTCAGAATAGATGTGATTGATGAATGTGTTCAATATGAAGAATTCCTTGTTCGAGATATAGAGGAAGACACAGAAATTCTAGACTCAAGCATGCCACCAGAGGTAGTTGAGGTGGCCATGGAGGTGCTTGAGAAGAAGGCAACTGACATTGTTATTGGTGCTCCCAAAGTAGAATTAAAAGAGTTGTCTGAATCTCTTAAATATGTGTTTTTGGGAGAAGAGGAAACATATCCAGTCATCATCAACCAAAGCCTATCTAGAGATGAGGAAGATAAGCTCTTAAAGGTTTTGAAAGAGCATAAAACAGCTATTGGTTGGTCCATTGCAGATTTGAAGGGTATTAATCCCTCATTTTGTACCCACAAAATTCTAATGGAAGATGATGTCAAGCCGGTGAGGCAACCGCAAAGGAGGTTGAATCCCATCATGAAGGAAGTGGTCCGAAAGGAAGTAGTGAAGCTTCTTGATGCGGGTATGATTTACCCCATTTCAGATTCCGCATGGGTGAGCCCGGTGCAAACAGTACCTAAGAAAGGAGGAGTGACAGTTGTCCAAAATGACAACAATGATCTTATCCCTACTAGGACTATCACAGGGTGGCGCACGTGTGTGGACTACCGGAGGCTGAATGATACGACAAGGAAGGATCACTTCCCACTTCCGTTTATTGACCAGATGTTGGAGAGGTTAGCCGGCCATGACTACTACTACTTTTTAGATGGATACTCCGGCTACAAACAAATTCCTGTAGCACCTGAGGACCAAGAGAAGACGGCGTTCACTTGTCCCTTTGGAGTCTTTGCATATAGGCGGATGCCCTTTGGCCTCTGCAATGCCCCTGCGACTTTCCAAAGGTGCATTTCCATCTTCTCCGATATGGTAGAAAAATTTCTAGAGGTGTTTATGGATGACTTCTCTGTGTTTGGTTCTAATTTTGATGCATGCTTGTTTAATTTGTCCAAAGTCTTAAAGAGGTGTCAAGAGACCAACCTTGTTCTTAATTGGGAAAAGTGTCATTTTATGGTACGTGATGGCATTGTCTTAGGCCATAAAATCTCCTCCAAGGGGATTGAGGTTGACGAGGCTAAGCTTTTATTGATTGAAAAATTGTCTCCGCCCGCTAATGTTAATGGTGTTTGTAGCTTTTTAGGCCACGCAGGATTTTATAGGCGATTTATTAAAGATTTTTCCAAGATAGCTAGGCCTCTTAGCCAATTATTGGTCAAGGACTCTGAATTTAACTTTGATGATAATTGTTTGTATGCTTTTAATGTTTTAAAAGAAAAGCTTACCACTGCACCTGTTTTAACTGCACCTGATTGGAGCTTACCATTCGAGTTAATGTGTGATGTTAGTGCTTATGCCATAGAGGTTGTGTTGGGTCAACGTAAGGAGAAACTTTTGCATGTGATTTATTATGCTAGCAAAATTCTGAATGAGGCACAAGTAAATTATGCCACAACTGAAAAAGAAATGTTAGCAGTAGTCTATGCATTAGATAAGTTTAGACCTTATTTGATTGGCTCCAAAGTTATTGTGTTTACTGACCATGCTGCCCTGAAGTATTTGCTAACTAAGCAGGACGCCAAGCCCCGCTTGTTGAGGTGGATGCTCTTATTTAAGGAATTTGATTTACAAATTAAAGACAAGGCAGGTGTAGAAAATAAAGTGGCTGACCATCTATCTAGAATTCAAGAGGAAGCTCTTCAAGATGGTCCTGAGCTGGAGATAAATGAGTCGTTCCCGGATGAACAGATCATGGCAATTACGAGTGGACCGTGGTTTGCAGACATGGCGAACTTCAAAGCAGCAAGGGTGATACCCGAAGACCTCTCATGGCAGCAGAAGAAGAAATTCTTCCATGAAGCTAGAAGGTATCATTGGGATAACCCTTTCTTATATTTTCAATGTGCTGACGGTGTCGTTCGTAGGTGCATAGCAGAATTCGAAGTGCCTAAAGTCTTGTGACATTGCCATGCCTCAGACTATGGTGGTCACTTTGGAGGGAACAGGACTGCCCACAAGGTCTTACAGAGCGGATATTATTGGCCCACTATTTTCAAGGACGCTAAGGAGTTTGTTGAGAGCTGTGACCGGTGTCAAAGAACAGGTAACATATCCCGTAAGGACGAAATGCCTCTCAACAACATCTTGGAAGTGGAGCTATTTGACGTGTGGGGGATTGACTTCATGGGACCATTTCCTAAGTCATATTCCAACCAGTACATATTGGTGGCAGTTGACTACGTCTCCAAGTGGGTGGAAGCAGTGGCTTTGCCCACCAATGATGCAAGGGTGGTGGCCTCCTTCCTGAGAAAGAACATTTTCACACGCTTTGGAGTTCCCAGGGCAATCATTAGTGATGGAGGAACCCATTTCTGCAACAAATAGATTGAGAGCTTGCTCACCAAATATGGGGTCACCCATAAAGTAGCTACCCCTTACCATCCGCAGACCAGTGGCCAAGTGGAAATCTCCAACAGAGAATTGAAGAGGATATTGGAAAAGACTGTTGGAAGCTCAAGGAAGGACTGGTCAAGGAAGTTGGACGACGCACTTTGGGCTTACAGAACTGCATTCAAAACACCAATAGGTATGTCGCCATTTCAGTTGGTTTATGGTAAGTCTTGTCATCTCCCGGTTGAGCTTGAGCATAAGGCCCTTTGGGCCACTAAATTTCTGAATTTTGAACTCACTAAGGCTAATGAAAAACGCTTGTTACAATTAAATGAATTGGATGAGTTTAGAATTGCAGCATATGAGAATGCCAAGCTATACAAGGAAAAAACTAAAAGATGGCATGACAAGAAACTTCATCCGAAAGAGTTTGAACCTGGGCAACAGGTATTACTGTATAATTCCAGATTGCGGTTATTTCCAGGTAAACTCAAATCTAGATGGTCTGGACCCTTTGTGGTTGTGAAGGTGTTTCCTCATGGGGCAATTGAAATTTCTCCCTTGGATGCCAATAGACCTTTCAAGGTTAATGGCTAGAGGCTTAAGCTTTATCATGATGGGCAATTTGAAAGGGATGCAGTATCGGTCCCTTTGGATGCCCCTGAATCTTAATTGATTCCCGTCAGGCTCGTGACGTTAAACAAGCGCTTATTGAGAGGCAACTCAATTGTGTTGTTTTGTTTATGTGCTTTTCCTTTCTTTAGGCCAGATTAATTTAGTTTCACTTATTATTTGTTAAATTGAGGTAATTCATAGTCAATCATGCTTGTGTGCTTGCTGGTTCTCATTTTCATTCAAGTAGGAAGGCATATCATCATGGGTAGCAGGGTTTTGGGTCCAGAACTGCCTAAATTGCCAGAAAAGAAGTGAAAAACCTCTCCCTGATCTCCCACGCTGTTGGCGTGGGAAGCCACGCTGGTAGCGTGGAGACCCCTCTGGAAACCCAATCTTCCCTGGAATCCCCCGCTGGTAGCGTGGGATGCCACGCTGATGGCGTGGGAAGATGCTTGGAAATGTGTTTCTTACTGGAGAGCCACGCTGGTGGCGTGGGAGTTTCTGAACAGCTTTTAAAATTCAAAATTTGAATCCCTCTCTTGCCATTTCCAAAGCTTCCAACCCTAACCCCTCACCTTCTCACTCTCTCATTCCCCATAACTAACCTTAACCTTCCAATAACTCCCATTAACTTTCATTTATCACCAATTCCATTTCCTATTTCTCTTTCTCACTTCATTTCTCTCTCACATTGCTCCAATTTTGCTCTCTCCCTCCATTCTCGTGGACTTCCTTCTTCATTTGGTGCATTCCCTTTTCTCTCAACTCAAACACAATGACTCGTGATAAGGTAAGTATTCATACATTTGGTGTTGCTTTAATGTGTGAAACAACCATGGGAAAAACCAACCATGGACTCCATTGATAAAGCTTGAGGTTCTGTTTTTCCAGCCCACGCTGGTAGCGTGGGAAGCCACGCTGGTGGCGTGGCTATGTTTTCATGTTGTACTGCTTTTATTTCCTTAACTGTAACCCTGTTTGTTGAATGCTTCTTCCTCCTACTTGTTCTGGTTGAGTTAATTGTCTGATTACTCCCAAAAGCTTGCATAGTGTTTACTCATAAAAGGGGTTTTATCTGGTAATGCTATGAAATTTTGCTTTCACTGCTCCATGGCTTGCCTTGATTGTGTTATATGTCTTGGGGATAATTGGTTGAGGCATTATTCAGTGGGTCTCGGGTTTTCTAAGCACTTCATGATTGTTTCTTTGTTTGGCTTGCTAATCTGCAGTTATGAATAAAACCCTAGAATTAGGAGAGGACAAGCTAACTGGTTAGGCAATGATTATTGAAATGGCATGTTGAAAAATAGAATGCTTTACCCTTTTGCTCTGGTGAACACTGATTGATTTCCACTTGAAGCACATTGTATGAGATATTTTGTGAATTAAATTTGGGAATCGTAGTGTGGATAAGGCTTTGCATTGTCTGTGTTCTGTGATGGTAATGGATGGGATTCTGAGTCTGGAATGATTTTTAATTTTTAATGCCATGTGTTGATATGAAGTTAATTAATATGACTTGCGTGATTCAGTTTTGAGTTCAATTAATGGACATGAGCACAAATTCTCTGAATTTATGAACCATTATGTTGAAATTAAATCTGGGAATCCCCTTTATGCTTACAATTCTGATTTTCTTGCAACCATATATGTTGATTGTGAACATGCTTGCCCAATATATGTTCTAAACTAAATCTGGGAATTAGAAATGTCCAAGGCTTGTATTATGGTTTATGTTGAAACAATTAATGGAATTTATGCTGTGTATCGGATGTTTCTGAATTTCAGGGGAAGCAGATTGAAAAAGGCAAGAAGAAGAGCACAGCAGGGGCCAGCAGTAAGCGTCCCAGAACTCCCGATTTTGATGATGGCCGCTTCCGATCCCGCGAGCACCAAGACAGATTCGACAAGTGGTATCTTCCCAAGAAGATAATCCCAGAAAAACGCATCGCTTGGGAGGACTTTCCAGCTGACTCACTCATTCTGGAAGTGATCACCAGACGCCAATTGCAGACTTTAGTCAGCTTTCCAGCTCCAAGCTCTAGCTCAATACTGAAGGAATTCCTTGCCAACGTGGACAGGGACACAGTTGAGGAGAGGAGGAGGAGTTGGGCGCGAGGAGTCCGAGTGCCATTTGACCCAGCTTTCATTGAAAGCTTCCTCCAGACGTCATTTGATCGTCACTATGGATGCGGTTTTGCAAACCGATATGACAAGATGCAACCTATTTTGGGCACCAGCAAAGCTCTCTACAGAGATGACATGCCCCAGTTGGCTGATGAGCTTCGCCGAGGCATCACGGGCAGATATTCTTCTTGGAGGATGAAGGCTGGTTCAGAGGGCATTCCAGAAAAGCTGAGAAGACAAGAGCTGAACCCAGAGGCAGATTTCTGGCATCAATTTGTCAACCATACCATCATCCCATCCAACAACATGACCGACGTCAATATGGAGAGGACCTGTCTACTGTATGTCTTGATGAGAGAGTTGAACTTAGACATTGCTGCAATCCTGTCCAACCGGATTCTGCACATGGCCCTCGACAACAGTAGTCGCTTCAACCTAGCCCATTCTTCACTTATTTCACATCTCTGTGTGCATGCAGGTTTAGAAATTCTGGAGGATGAGCCCATGGATGTAAAGCCTGCTCCCACCATGACCATGAGACATTATCTAGACTCGGTGAAGCACATGCTTCAAGAGCAGCTCATCCGCACATCCCAGCTTACTCAAGAAGAAATGGATGCTAGGAGCCCTCGCCATGCACCCCGAGATGATTTGGAGGAGCCCCAGCATGAGATTCTGAGACCTCTACCACTTAGAGCTGCTTCTCCTCCACCGAGAGTTCCACCTAGAGCACTTGCCTCATCTTCTCGCCGTTCAGCATCGCAGCGTGAACATCTCTATGAGGATTCTGCAAGCTACCTACAGATACATGAGAAGCTGGACAGCCAGAACGAGAAGTTGGACCTCCAACACAGGATGCTGGAAGCCATCTGCCGCCGCTTGTCGATCGATCCATCTGAGTTCCAGCCACAGCCTCCTGCACTTGCCTTTGCATATCCTTCACCACCCCCAGATGCAGCTGACACCATGGAAGATGACCAGCCCTGCTGATTTGGATTACCTCCTCTATCTCTATCTTATTTATGCTTATGTTTAGTTTTAATTTCATAGTTTAGACTCTTTTCCTATTTTAGACGTTATGCACAATTTTTGGTGATATGATGGTGCATTTGTATGGACATCATGAACTTTTCTGCCGAGGTTTTTATGAATGCGTATGATTTGAATTATGTTTCCTCTAGTAACGCGTTTTATTTTGTTTATCCCTATGCGTTCATGAATTGCGTCGTTGCTGTGGGCAGCAACTGATTTTAAATCTGGGAATAGGTCGCGTTAGTCGAGGAAACAAATGTCAGTCAAAGAAATTCTTTTTGTGAATGATGATTCTTTTTGATGAACAGTTTTTTTTTGTGAATGGTGAATAGATACAGGCAGATATTTTGAAAATTTTTGTGGTCAATGCGTATAGTTCTACAAGAATTGACCTTAAGTCTAATCTTAACCTAACATTAGGTGTATATATTAGACATTTTTGTTACCAAAGCATGCATATCTTGGATATAGAATTGCTCAATCAGCCATGTTTGAATTGGATTTTGGAAGCATAGGTGATATTAATCCCAGTATGATGTTGTTTGATTCATGAACTGGGCAAATGCTTGTATGGCTGAATTTCAATTCGAAATAGAATACAATGTTTGATTTGATATCATCATGAGTCTAGCTTGGTACCATAGCCGGTGAGGATTGTGCTTATACAGTTATTTTATTTAGAGAGAAACCTCACCGCAATAGTATTCTAGAACTTGCTCTGTTTCTCTCTGATACATGCACGATTGATGTGATAAAGGCATTTTGTTCTATTAAGCTTGGGCCAAATAGCCTTCCTTGAAAAAATTTACCATTGCTAACCCCTTTAAGCTTGAAACCTTTTTGTTCAATAACCAATAGAATATCTTAAACCACATTCATTACTTTACCTTAGTTGAGATTGAATTGCTAAGTGTTCTGTCGTTTCGAAAGAAAAAGAAGATAAACATCAAGGTATATCTCAAAAAGATAAAAAGGATTGAAAAACAAAGTATGGCATCCAATAGAAGCCAATTAATGAATGAAAAAGAAAGCAATGTGAGAGAAAGGAAGAAAAGAAAAGAAAAGTTGAAAGGAGTAATAGATTGAAAAAAAAGGAGATTCGAATATAGAGCTAAATGTTTTCCGATAGTTTAGTAAAGTTCAATCTCAATGCTTAATTTAGCCACTTTCCAAATACTCCAACCCTTAAGCCAGGCCACATTACAACCTTGTTAAGACCTTTTGATCAATCATGCATGTGTTGTGTTTCTTATTTTTAGAAACTTGAGAATAAGATCAAGCTTATGGCAATGCTATAGCTGTGGTGGATTGAGAGATTATTATGATACCCAAACACCTGAGTGATGAGTGAATATTTACCATGGTGAGGGGTATCCAAGCTAGACTTCTAGGTTTGATGGATCTGAACAACATTGTGTGAAAATTTTGATGCAATTTAGTCATTTGTAGCATTTTAAGCTTAAAGATTGTTTTGTTCAATGTTGTTATTGGAAACTTGATCCTTGCTTCCTACTGAAACTTTTGTTCATTGCTGAGGACAGCAATATCTAAATCTGGGAATTATTTGATATGCGCCTAGCATATGTTTCTTTCCAAGCCATTAGAAGAAAGAAATCATCCATAAATAGCCTAAATTTGCTTATAATTGTGATAAATGTTGATTAAGCATCTCCTGCCATAATTTATGTTAATTTGAGAAATTTTTATAGCAGGGAAAGCAATTCTACACAAGATCATTTGAGCAAAGCAGTCACGCCACCAGCGTGGGTTCCACGCCATCAGCGTGGGTGTTCAAAGTTTCCACGCTACCAGCGTGAGAGCCACGCCACCAGCGTGGGAAACTGTCTGCAAATCCAATCCTCACTGGAAGTCCACGCCACCAGCGTGGATAGCCACACTACCAGCGTGGCAAGCTGCCTCCAATTGCAAAATCCACTGGAATGCCACGCCATCAGCGTGGGACTCTGCTAACTGTGTAGACTTAAATGCTGCTGAGGGCAAAGCTGGGTTTTCACCTTTGACTTATAAATACCTTAAGTCCAGCATTGAAGGCACGTTCCTACCACTGAGAAAACACAAATTATAGGTTTTAAGAAGCTTGGGAAGCTTTGCTAGGGCTTGGGAGTTGAAGGTTCAAAGTGGAGGTCCTTCTCCATCTTCTTCTCCTTGTGCTTCAACTGGGCATGTTTCTTTTTGATGTAACTCAGCCAACCATTATGAGATTTGGCTAGTTTTATTTTGTAGTTAGGGCCAAGCACTTAATGTAACTTCCATTGGGATGTATTGAATGCTATCATTCATTTATCGAAAGTTATTTTACTGCACTTTGCTTGTATGGTTTTACTTCTTCTTTGGATTTGATCACTCTAATGAAGGATTAAGAGCTAGGGTTCACAATAGGGATATTGAGACACTAGTCTTGGACTTAACTGAAGTAACTTACTTACATTACCTAGGGATAGGAATGTGTGTTTGCGGTCTTTTGAATGTGTTGCTTAATGCTTAACTCTAGGAAAGTCACTAAGGGATTAGGGCTGGCATATGGGTTAAAGGGTTATCTTTCTAAGGAATTAGGAAATAACTAACTTGTTGGTGAAACACCTGGCTGAGTAATTTAGATGCTTGAATGTGGTGAGCAATACAAGTTCATTGGGAGGAAGCATTGAGTGTGGGTTGCCCTAGCTACTATCGTCACATATCGTATAATACCAATTTACTTGTTCATATAATTTTAATGTTCATAGCTTAGTTTAATTTCACTTATTACACACACACAAATTCAAACTTTACTTAATCATTTGTCATCCAACTTATCGATACGAATTACAATTCAATTGGTCAACAATCCTCGTGGGAACGATACACTTCTTATCACTTTATTACTTGTACGATCGGTATACTTGCCGAATTCGCAACACACTCTGATGGAAGCTAAAAGGTATAGTGATGCTTCCTCGGGAGATCGTGTTTTCATCTAGTTTCTCTGGGGTTCTTAACCCGAACTGCATCGTATAAGTCATCACCGCAATGCAATACCTCAATTATCCTTCCTTTAATACATACATACATATATGAATTTGTTTTTCAAATAATAACCACATTTAAACTAGTAAACTACGCATGTATATGAGAAAATATACATATGTATGTATATCCATAATCAACAACAGAGTTTTGTGGCTAGTCAATTAGTAGAAATCGAGAGATATACATGTTAGATATATCCGCTGAAAGTGACTCATGTGATTTGAACAAGTCAAATATAAGAAGGACTAAAAAAATAATTATGTTTATTAGTGACCTGATTAGTGGAGGTTGTTGAGGAAGCAATTATAAAGGTTGTCTGTCGAGGAACCATATAGTAACTTGTTTGATGGGAGCAGTTATAAAATATAAAAGGACTAGGGTAAAATCCTTCGTCTCTACCTTGTAAAGAAAAACATGAGTTTTTGCCATGAAAAATTAAAAAGGGACCTAGAATAAGAAGGTGAAGAGATTGAAAAAAAACTATTCTACAATAAGAGTTCATTATTATTAAATTATATATGTGAAAGTGACCTTTACATAAAAGGATTGAAATGGTATTTATCATTCAATTGGAATATATAGCATTGTCTTTGACAAAGTGTATTCATGTTACTGTATTGGAACATGAACCGAATGGTTGTATGAAATTTCCTCATAGCAATGTGAAATATGTATGGTCTGGAATTAAAGTATGGATCAGCTAGCAATGGCGGAGCCAGGAATTTTATTGAGAGGGGGCGAACATAAAAAAAAAAGTTATATAATAAATAAAAGTACTTCGAAGACAATACAAATCTAATATACAAAAAGAGATAAACCGCAAATCACATACAGACAAATTGTAAACAGAGTGGGTTTGATGAACAAGCTGACAAAGTCTAGTGAGTCTTACTAAAATAATTCACACTTTAAAATCAAACTCAAAGCAATAATAAGGAGATAAGAGATAAAGAAGACACAATCAATTTTAGCCTGAAAAATCCAATTAGATAAAAAAATCACGACGTCCAAATTAGATAATCAATCCAATGGACAACTCCACTATGATAATAAATAAGTACCTTTCAATCAATCCTGAAGGAGAGTCAAGAATCATACTTGTCAAACGCTTCTATATGATCTCATAACAATTCTCTCAATGATGCAAACATAAACTCTATAAAGCTCTAATATTATTTGGAATGAAATGTATATTATAAACACAAAAATATGTTTCTATTTATACTAATTTAAGCATATGATTTTAACCAATTTTTGAATGCAATCCTAAAAATATTCTATCATATTATGCAATGCAATCTTAAAGATATTTTATATTATGCAATACAATCTTAAAAATATTTTATATTATGCAATACAATCTTAAAAATATTCTATCCTATCTTTGAATACAATATTAAAATATATTTTATCCTATTTTTGAATGCAATCTTAAAAAATATTTTATCTTATTATGTAATATAATCTTAAATATTTCTATTATATTATGTAATGCAATCTCAAAAATATTTTATCTTATTTTTTAATGTAATATTAAAAAATATTATATCTTATTATATCATGCAATAAAATCTTTTTTTTTACTATCAAATTATTTTTTTAATTTTTAATTTTTAATATATATAATAAAATTTATATTAATAAAAGTTTAGGGGGGGCGATGGCCCACCCTAGCCCCCCTGTCTCCGCCACTGTCAGCTAGTCACCAAAGTGGCCAAATCCATAAGAATTTTTTTTAATTCCAAACATTATAGATATGTTTTCAATTACCCATGACTGTGATGCTATAAGTAGTATATAAAAAAAATTATAGTTTATGTTATGGGTACATTGAAGTTCATTATTATATGATAGTTAGAATCAACCCAAAGGATGATTGTTTGTTTTATAATAATGAACATGAACGTTAAAATTGTAGGTAAACTTCTAGTTTTATTTAAACATTCAAAGATGGTAAATATTTCAAGTTGGGGTATGCATCATTGTCAAATTATATGATATCTTTATAGCATCATTATTGTTGAATGTTGCATACTGGTGGATCCCCAAAGGTGAATATTAATCTGCATTTATGAAGTATGTTTGAAATCATGAAGCATGTTAATATATAATATATTCAAAGCATTAATGTTTTCTATTGCTTGCAATACCGATTGCCTTGCATTCACAACTCTCAGTTATTATAGTTTTTAATGGTCTTAACTTATCTAAATGGAAAGAGCAAATCTAGTTTCACCTTGGTGTATTGGATCTGGATATGACTATAAGAGAAGAAAAGTCAGGTGTTATTACTGATGCTAGCACTGATGAAGAAAAGACCCATTATCGAAACTGGGAAAGGTCAAACAGACTGAGTTTGTTATGTATGCAGATGAGCATAGCTGGCAACATTAAGTCAGATCTTCCACAAACTGAAAATGATAAGGAAATGCTGAAAAATGTGGAAGAGCGCCCCCAGACTATTGACAAGTCTCTTGTTGGGACATTAATGAGTGCCTTGACCACCATGAAATATGATGGTTCAAGGACTATGCATGAGCATGTGATTGAAATGAATAACGTTGCAGCAAGACTTAAGTCATTAGGAATAGAAGTGGTTGAAAAAATTGAGGTGCAGTTTATTCTAAACTCATTATCATCTGAATATGGTCATTTCCAAACGAACTATAATACCATGAAAGACAAATGGAGTGTGCATGAACTACACAATATGTTAATTCAGGAGGAGATAAACTATTCTTAATGATTTTGTGGTTTATCTACAAAAACATGAATTTGACTTGGGAATAAATAAAGATCCAGTTTCATTTTCACAAGCCATGAATTGTGATAATTCTGATAAATGGTTAAACGTCATGAAAGATGAGCTGAAATCCATGGAACAAATAAAGTATGGGACCTTGTTGAATTACCTGAAGGTTGTAAGAGAGTTGGTTGCAAGTGGATCTTCAAGACCAAACTTGACTCACAAGGTAATTTAGAACGACACAAGGCCCGACTAGTTGCAAAAGGATGAAGTTGACTTTAAGGAGACTTTCTCACCGATCTCTAAGAAAGATTCCTTAAGAATTATCATGACATTGGTGGCTCATTATGATTTAGAGCTACACCAAATGGATGTGAAAATGACATTTCTAATTGAGAATTTAGAAGAAGATGTGTATATGGACCAACCAATGGGGTTCGTAGAAAAGGGAAAGGAACACATGGTGTGTAAACTTAAGAAGTCAATATACGGACTTAAACAAGCTTTAGGTAATGGTACCTTAAGTTCAATGATACCACTGTCTCCTTTGGATTTAAGGAAAACACCATTGATCGGTGTATATATCTAAAGGTTAGTGAGAGTAAGTTTATATTTCTAATCTTGTATTTTGATGATATCTTGCTTGCAACTAATGATCTTGGGCTCTTTAATGAGGCCAAGAAGTTTCTCTCTAGTAACTTTGAAATGAAAGAAATGGGTGAGGTGACCTTTGTGATAGGGATATAAATTTATCGTAATAAATCATAAGGATTGTTGGGTTTGTCTCATAAAGCATATAAATAAAGTTTTAAAGAGATTTAATATGGAAAATGTTCATCATCGTTTGTTCCAATTCAGAAAAAAGACAAGTTTAGTCTCATGCAATGTCCTAAGAATAATTTGGAACGAAAGGAAATGGAAGAAATTTCATATGCATATCTTGTTAGGAGTTTAATGTATGCTCAAACTTGTACAATACCATATATTTACTTTGCAGTTGGAATGTTGGGAAGATATCATAGTAATCTTGATATGGATAATTAGAAAGCTATAAAGAAAGTTCCGAGGTACCTACAAGGAACTAAAGATCACATGCTTACTTACAAAAGATTTAGCAACCTTGAAGTCATTGGATATTTAGATTTAGACTATGTTGGATGTATAGATACAAGAAAGTCCACTTTTGGTTACTTGTATCTTTTAGCTGGAGGAGCTATATCATGCATCCACTATGGAAGCTGAATTTGTGGCATGCTTTGAAGTCATGGTTCAAGCTAAATGGCTACAAAACTTTATTTTGGTGCTTGGAATAGTCAACAATATTGATAAGCCGTTAAAAATTTATTATGATAATTTTGTAGCAGTCTTCTTTTCTAAGAACAACATATACTCCAAGGGTGCTAAGCATATGGAGTTGAAATACTTTGTTGTTAAAGAAAAAGTTTAGAAACAGAGTGTCAATAGAGTATATCAGCACCAACCTTATGATAACTAATCCCCTAACAAAGGGATCATCGCCCAAGACATTCACTGGTCATGTGCATAATATGGGCATTATGTCTGCTAGCGAATGTTAAGCTCTATTATTAATTATTGTTTGTTGACACTTTGAATTCAATAATGTGTAAGTTTCTGAAATTTTATGTTTTCAAACTTATGTTCACATGCATGAACGAATGATATTTTGAACAGCATAATTTGTCGTTATAAAATGCATTATTGTATCTTTCCTGTAAAGTATCATGTTGGGAAAAAGAGTTGATATGGTCGTACATGGAAGGAACTATGCTAAAATGTGAGAGTGTAGAATCGCCTTAACTCTTATTGGCTCTATTTCTAATTATGACTTATGATTAGGCCAATGTATGGTAATCTTTAGCCAAATATGCACATCAAGTCTTATATTTGGCGAACCACATAATGACATTTACTACATGAGTCAAGTGGGAGAATGTTAGATATATCAGTTTGAAGTGGCTCATGTGATTTGAACAAGTCAAATATAAGAAGGGCTAAAAGATAATTATGTTTATTAGTGGTCTGATTAGTGGGAGGTTGTTGAGGAAGTAGTTATAAAGGTTGTCGAGGGACCATATAGTAACTTGCTTGATGGAAATAGTTATAAAAGGAATAGGGTAAAACCCTTCATCTCTACCCCGTAAAGAAAATGTTTTTTGCCATCAAGAATTGAAAAGGGACCTAGAATAAGAGGGTGAAGAGATTGAGAAAAACTATTTTGCATTAAGAGTTCTCATTTGATAGTTTGCTGTCAAAAGTCATTTTATTAGCGGTCAAAAGTAATTTTGCAAAAAGGTTTCTCAGTCAAGACTTACTGTTATTAAGACTTATTGTTATCAACCATAGACAAATGTTAGTGTCCTCATCATTGTTTACTAAATGTGAAACTCGTGAATTCTTAAAGATCTTATACATGTTATTGATGTGACTGTTATTGAGCATCAAATTACATTAATGTTTACATGATTTATTAATGTTATTGATGTGACTAATATTTACATATTTATTCATGTTATTGATGTAACTAATGTTTAAAATACACGCACACATAAGGAAGGAGAAATATTATTAGTTAAAGTGTTGGGAAAGATGATGAGCAAATTTATTGAGTAAGAGAAGCATAACAGAGCATCTATCTAGGAAAAAATGGGAGATAGAGAGCAATACCATAGCACAAAGAAGAAAATATGTTAATTTGGAGAGATGAAGAAGGAGGAGCAAGAGTGAAGATTATATAGAAATGAGGAGCAGTGAGGATGCATGCACATATCTAAGGATCACTTTCAATCTTACTCATGAAATTGTAGTGGGAAAAGAAAATTTTATCCTTGTTACGATATATAATTCTAAATTGATTAAAGTGATTAAAGAATGTTGTTGACTAAGATACAACATACTAATCCTATATATGTTTTGTAGAGGAGAAATAAACATGAAGTTAATGAAAGTTATAAATTTAAATTAGAAAAAAAAGCAAAAATTAATAAAAGTTTAAATTTTTGTTTCTAGAAGTCAATTATTTCTTTTATATTTTTTTCATCTCCTCTCTAACCAAACAAAAAAATATATAGTAATATGTATTTTATTTCCTTTCATTTAATTTTCATCTCTTCAACCAAACATAAAAAATATTTGTTTTTACCAAAATCTGGAATTGTCACGCACAAGGATGGACATGGTCCAAGTGTATTCCATACTCTACATGTTGGACAATGAGTCAACCTTGTTAAGTAGGGGGACCTACAAAACAAAGGAAACAATTCCGATTCTCAAATAAGTAATTATATAATAGTAAAACATATAAAGAGAATATGAGAGTGTACATCCAAGTGAGAAATCTCGAAATATGAATGAGTATGTCAGCTGAACAAAAAGGTGTATGGAGAGATTAGATAGAACATGTATTTATAGGATGAGCTAGGGGTGTTCACGGGTACGGGTCACCCGTGAGCCCGAACTGATCCGAATAGTTTGGGTTGGGTCATTTATGTATTTGGGTCTAAACTGAACCGAATCGATCAAAACCGTTCATGTACGGGTTGAGTCACGGGTTTAGATTTACAGATTCGTTGACCCGATGATCCGATTTGTTAACCCGTAATAATAATATAAATTTTATTATATATATATATATATATATATATATATATATATATATATATATATATATATTAAAAATTAAAAAAAATTGACAAAAAAAAGATGTGGTATTGTGTCGCAACCTATCCGGCCGCGACGGGGGACGACGATGAAAGAAAGAAAAAAGAAGATTCCCAAAAAAGGGAAAACTTGAGATGGAGTCGTCACCAACGTTTATTTAAGGAAAACGTCGGAAAAACCAAAAGATAAGGCTTGGTCTACGATTTTAGAGAAAAAGAGTTCGGGAGTCTTTTACGCACGGGGAAGGTGTTAGCACCCCACACGTTCGTCATTAAGACGACAGCCTTTAATCGAGTGTGTTAAAAGTAAAGTGACTTTTCAATTATTTATCTTCCCTTAAAACATGACTTATGTTTCTTTTATTTTTGTTTATTTAGAAAAGAAAATCAAAATTTTTATTATTTTTTATAAAAGAAAAGATTATATATTTTTTTGTTTTCTTTGGGTCGACAAGGGGTTTGCCCTCGCTCCTACGTATCCCCAAGTGCAATGAGGAATCAG